>CAUYQV010142137.1:0-79015 GCA_963574575.1 Galagoides demidoff
AAATGGGGAATCAGGACACCATCAAGACAAGGCTGCCCAGCCTCCTTCAACAAACAGAAGAAGGTGGCCTGCTTTGACAGTTGCCTGTACTGGAGGAACCCTCTCAGCCTTCCCTGGCTTCCCTCTACCCAGGTCCCAGGCTCCACGCCCTCTAGGCCTGCAGGTCACTCTTGTTCCCTGTGACAGCTATGTCAAGGGCTGCTCATCATAGTCTGGAGTTGCTATTGCATTGGAGGCCCAATTTGACTAAATGACTCTTTGCAACAATGACATTGGATCTCTAGCATAAGCAGAATTTGTACATACAGCACATTGTACCCCATAAATGCATTAATGTCTAAAGTTATGACTTTTTTTTTTTTTGGCAGTTTTTGGCTGGGGCTGGGTTTGAACTCACCACCTCTGGCATAGGGGACCAGCACCCTACTGCTTTGAGCCACAGGCACCATCCCTACAGTTATGATTTAATAAAAATTAAAAAAGGAAAATATGATTTTTGCCATTTTTTATTGGTCAAAAAGTACCTTCTTCGATTTTTATTACACTAAGATTTTTATCGTGAAAGGCTATTGAAAAAAGTTGTTAAAGGCTTAAATTATTTTCCTGTGTTAGGATGATCACGTACATTTTCTACTAAGATAAAGTCAGCTTACTTATGACTGCTTGTGTTGTTTAAGTTACTATTGAATTTCATTGGCTCATCCCTTGTCAATGCTTTTTTAAAAATTTAAACTTATGAGTCACTTTTGTAATTAATGTTTTTCTAGAATTTTTTCTTCTTAATAAGAAAAAAGCTTTCAAATTTTCGCAACTGATTTGTTCAGTTTTCTTTAATACAAATTGAAACTACCATTACATCTCTCTGCTTCATCTACTATGCATTTGTACTCTCCCTGTATTTTTCTTTCAAGAAAAAACTTTAAAAATAATGTATTATTCTTCTCTAAGAACCAATCATTGTTTTCTATTTCATTATTTTACTTTTGGATTTTGGTCAGTTTGGGATATTTTCCATTCATTCATTCTCAATTTGGGGATGTAATCTAAAGACCTACTGCTCAGATCATTTACTTAAGTTTTAAAAATACAAAAATTTAGATGATGAATTTCCTTCTATGACTGGATTTTATTGTGCCCCTTAAGTATTGCTATCTGGTATTTTCAAGGCTAGATTGTATCTTTAAATTTTCCTTCATTTATTATTTAATGTGTGAATTATTTAGAAGTACCGTTTTTCTTTTCCTTGTGATTCTTTTTCTTTAAGTCTTGATTCCTAATTTTATTTCCTTGTGGTCACAAAATATGATCTGTATGATGTTTATTCTTTGCAATATATTGAGAAAGTTTTGTTGACTATAATATCAACTTATGTAAATGTTCCAGGTGTTCTTTAAAGGAAGAACATTCTCCAGTTTGAAATGAAAGTATAATAAATATTTCTATTAGATAAAGCTTATTAGATGTGTTAGTCACACAGTTGCATTCTTACTGGCTTTTATATGTTTACCCCTTTATTGTTAAAATCACATAGTGTAGTGATTTAACAATCACCATGTAATTTTGCACAGTATTATAACATATGTGTATGAATCTATATAGTCACAAGGATACATATATATTTATGTGTATAATTTATATTTTATGTATATATTATAAGCATATAATTTTATATTACATTTACATTATATAGTCATATAGGTAAGAAATATATATAAATGTATAAATACAAATTATTGCTCTACATGTATACATGTATAATTAATTTATATTTCCCTGGGAAATTAAGACTACTATTATTATATGTTTTTCCTTGAAACTTAATTTTTCTTTTGCTAATGAACAACCCTAGATTTTTTTCATAGTTAGAATTGGGCTAGTTAATTGTTTCCCATTGTTTCACTTTCAGACATTTTGTGTTATCTTGTTTTAGATTTGAGTCTCTAGCAAGGAGTATATAGCTATTCTGTTTTCAAATCTCACGTGGCAATCTCTACTTTTTAATTCTAGAGCTTAATCTACTTACATTGATTACAATTATTTATGTATTGAAATAATTTATATCACCTTATTGTGTGCTTTTTATTTATTCTGATTTCTTTATTTTTCTCTATTTTTTGCTTTTTTCTGTGTTTTTCATTATTTTATTAATTTTAGAGAGTACTCCAAAATATTTAGCAACATATTTATTATAACCAAGTATAAATTTAAATAATCTTTTCCATTTCAGAAAATTGCAAACCTCTACTAATGACAAGATCTTGTTAGTGTCAATTGCTTTCTAATAACTTAATGTAATTCTCTACCATAATTTAAATTTTATTTTCAATATGTAAAAATAAATAAACATGTTTATTGTTTATGAATGGTTTAGATTTATTCATATGTTAGAGTTAAGGCTCTTCATTTAAAAACTAACACACTGTATACTTGCGCCTAATTCAATAATTTCTTGATATCATCTAATATGCAGTTGACTATTGAAATCAAGTTCAAAACTAGGTCAAAACATGGCATTTATATCTTTAAGGATCTTTTAAACAGTCTTTTAATTTATAACATAACAGTTTCAGCTCCAATCAAACTATTTTCTTGTAGAATTTCCCATGTTCTGAGTTTGATGGATTACATCCCTTTATCAGCATCTAATTTAATCCTCTGTTCCCTGTGTTTCTTATAAACCGGTGGTTACAGGTGGAGACTTGACGAAGTCGAAGTTTAATCATTTTTTTGAAGGCAAGAATGTTTTGTAGGTGATTGTCTGTACTTTTGCATTCTTTAAGAAGGCACATGTTTCCTGTCTTTTCTGTGCTGTTAGTATTGATCCTTGGGTTCAGGTTTGTTACCCTCTATTTATTACACAGTTCACCAACCACCTTTTAACATAGGGTTTTTCAAAAATTGATGATTATTGCCTAGGAACTTAATTTTATAAGAGATTAGAAAACAATATGTTCTATGTTTCTATTTGCATTAATTAAGTGGAATTCTTCTATAAAAAGCTATTTTTATATCACGTGTTTGGTTTCCTAAAGCACAGTTTACACAGATAAGCTAACTAAAACGATGGAAGTTTTCCTCTCGAATTTTCAAACTATTTAGTGCCATACATGAGTATCTTCCAAATATATCTGAGTCCTTTTTGTGTTGTTTCGCTCTCATTATGAGTTCTCACATTTTGTTGTATTTCATCTGTATTACATCAGTTTCTTTCTTTTTTTGCTGTTGTTAAAACCATCCTCTCCTGCGAAGTGTGAACACTTTCCACTCACCCTTGGTCCTTTTGCATGACCATACAATGGTCTGTAGTGGCTTTCTAATATGAAAGTACAGTATATTTCTGCTCGCCTGAATATTTCCTCTCCAAGTCCTGAAAATCATTAATCTTTCAAAAGATCTAGTTTGTAGAATGGGAAATGCTATTTAAATACCACAATTTCAGTGACCAGGATGTTTATTGCTATATTTCTCCTGTTCCTAGAATTTGTAATGGTATAACTGAGATACATGATTTATATAAATAGAATAAAGTGAACTTGTAGTAGTATTTTTAATTTGAACTTAAGATTTCAAACTACTTTTATTAACTTTGGGTTTTTGTTTGTTTGTTTTGCATTTCTATCTCTTTTCTATTTCCTGATCTTCTAAATGGAAAACCTGTTGCTAAAGATACTGACATAATTATTTAAAACTAATATGTATATACAAAACAGTATAATTACCATTTGTGTTATCTTTATAGTTTATTTTATCCTTGGAATATAACCAGGGATGTATATTCAAATTGTAAATTTGCTCAAAATAATTCTTACCTCTATGAGTAACTCTCCAATTTAATATAAAGCTAATTTCATTTGGTTTATTTTGCTTAATAATTATAGAAAACATTTATGTGGATCAAAAATCAACAATGCTATACATTCATACAATGCAGCTTTAATCTTGATTCTCTGTACCTATTCCATTCCTTCCCCAAATGTAGAAAATTTCATTGGTTTTTGTTGACATTTTTTATTAGTATAAATAAGTAAACACACACAGATATGTATAGATATACATACATGTACACATATATGATTTCTTAAAATAAAAGTCACATCTTTCTTTTCTAAATATCTTTTTTATCATAAGCAGCAAATTCTTTGTCTACATAAGTTACTATTATCACATAATTTCTGTCTGTGGATTGACTAATTTTTAAATATTGCACTGGCCTTGAGTTTCTGGAATAAACCCCACTGATCATGGTATATTTTTCTGTTTATACATAAAGATTTTATTTTCTAATACTTTATTAAGGATTTTCATTTCAGTTTTCATGAAGGATATTTTTTGGTTTTGAGGTTTTTTTGGGTTTTTTTTCCGCTGTTTTTGGATCTGGTATCAGGCTAATGTTTCCCTTATAAAATGAGTTAGAATGTGTTTCCTTCTCTTTTATTTATGGAAGATATGGTAAGGAATTAGTATTATTTCTTCTTGAAATGTTTGGGAGAATACTCCAATGTAATAATCTTTGCCTAGACATTTTGTTTGCAGATTATTTTCACTATAAATATAATTTCCATTTTAGTTATTAGCTCTATTCAGGCTATACTAATTTTCTGTTTATTTCCACTGTTTTCTTGTGCCTCTCTTATTTCTGGCCTGCTTGAATACCTCTTAGAATCCAATTTTAATTTGTCTAGTGTTTTTGAGTATATTTCTTTGTATAGTGATTTTAATGGGGGTTGTAGGGGTTGTATACATTCTTAAATTATCACAGTCTACTTGCTTCAATATTTCTTTTCAAAAGGAATATAAAAACCTTATCACATTTTATGTCCCTTTTCCACCTCCCCTATTTGATATAGTTGTCTTTAATACTACCAACATATATGGAATAACACTTCAGACAATATCATCATTTTTACTATTAGTCATTAAGCAATTTTAAAAAGGCAAGAGGGTATTTATCCAAACATTTACCTAGTTATATTTACCTAGATATTTACCATTTCTGTTGCTTTTTTTTTCTTTTAATTTCTGAGAAATTCCTCAATTTCTGTTTTTCTTTTCTGGCTTTCATTTTTCCATTTTGTTCAAGGTCGTTTGTTATTCCTTGCTGGAACATTTTTATAATAGCTGCCTTAAGATCCTTGTTAGCTAATTACAACATCTATATCATCTTGGTGCTTGGCATCTTTTCATCATCTTTTTGTAAATCCTAAAGATATTTCCTAGTTCCAGATATGATACACAATATTACATTCTACCTTGGAGATCTTATGTTATGAGACTCTACTGTCCCATTGATATCTTCTGGTACAGCATGCAGGCAACCCATTGGTGTTTGGAATGCAATGTGCTTCTTGGCTGCCCTTTGTGGATTGTGAATCAAATGTAAATTTAATTTTTTAAGTATTTGAAGTATTATTTAAATCTGTTTGTCTTTGGTGTTACCTAGAGCTCAATCTGAGGCCTGAGCACCGTTCCTTCCATGTTCAGATCTCAAAGATTTGCCATGTGGATCCTTGTTGAATTCATGTGTTGGCTGCTGTAGGCTGTGCTCTGAGACACCACCTGCCGATTTAAAGCATTGTTCTATTCAGAGCACTCTTTCCGTAGTCTTTTCTCACTCTCTAGCTGGGAGAATGAGGTGATTTTCCTCTTTGCTGTCTTTAGCTTAGAGCAGGAGAGGAATAGTTTGATAACGTTCCACCCCAAGTCTTTTGGGATACTGGCATGGAGGAGGGGACCCACAAACATCTGTATTAAGGCAGAGCAGATATAAGCAACAGGGTTCTTCGCAGTTTCTGCAACTACCATGCCCAGTGGTAAGTGGGAGGGGCACCATGTCTGCCGGTATTCACTTAGTGCAGGCAGGAGTGGAGCAGGCTCCTCTGCGCTATCTTCAGGGCCATGGCACAGACCAGGGAACACAGGAGTGAAGGTTTCCAGTGTCTGTCTGGAGCACCTAGGATTATTCAGAAAGGTTGTATCCCACAGGTCCTTTGGTAAAGAGACTGTGTTTGGGGCAGATGATATTTTTAAATTTCACATGTATTATTTATTTAATTCATTTCTTTAAGCTACTTCAAATATATATGTACATATATTTGAAAATATAAATATATATATATGAAATATATATGATATATGTATATATATTTTGAAAGAGTTCCAATACTCATTTTCTTACACAGTGTCACTATTATTCACACATGACATGGCTAGTTTAGGTTACTATAACAAAGTACCATAGACAGGGTGGCTTATGGACAACAGAAATTTATTTCTCATAGTTGTGGAGGCTGGAAATTCCAAATCAGGATGTCATCATGATGGGGTTCTGGTAAGGCCCCTCTTCTGGGTTGCAGACTGCTGACTTCTTAAATCCTCACATGGTAAAAAGAGTTAGCCTGTTGGTTTCTTCTGCAAGGGCACTAATGCCATTCCCAGGGCTTCACCCTCATTATCTATTATAATTACCTCACAAAGTCCTGACCTCCAAATACCCTCACATAGGGAACTGGGAATGCAATGTATTAATTTAGAGAGGACAAAAACATTCAGTCTATTGTAATATTCAAGCATAGTAGATGAACATTTTGAGTTTTTAAGTTAAACAATGAAGCTTTCTAATAACCTTTTAACTGTATTCCTAACATTTAAACTATGTGAGAAATGGTTACTTTTGGGACTTTTGATGGCATGTAATTTTTTATGTTCTACGTATTTTTACAAGGTCAATGCTAATGATCACATATGATGTATATATGACATTTTTTGTGGTTCACATACATAAAATTCCAATCACTTTAAATATATAAATATATTAAAAGTATACTTTCACTACCTTCTCTTTGCCCAGTGGTATGTGCAAGTTTGCATAAATTGCACAAAATTTTGCATATACCATAAAGTATTTTATCTAACATGTATATGAACATGGTAACAGTTTGTGATTATAATACATTATGTAATTGTTCACGTTTTCATGTGTTAAATTTATTTTCTTTAAATATTGGCTTGATTTTTATTTCTACAGCTCTTAGTTTCTACGAATACTTTTCCTCATCCATGAAAATTCTTTTTAGCAAAAGTTGTTTATTTTGTAAGGGAATCTAGCAGGTTGCAGCAAAGCAATCTTCAGAAAATGCATATTAAAATTATTGACTGGCAACATCTCTCATCTTCCTGTGGAATCCAACATCTGATAAAGCTTTTGCATCTGAAATAGATGGACAATCTTCTGTTTTCTTATATGTGAAGATAGCACTATGTGCTTGGCATGCAGTAGTCACCACAATTGACTTTCTAGGCAATGAAAATATCAGGATGAGCTAGGGAATAGACAATTTAGAAAAAACAGATTTAAAAATCAATTTAAAGAGTTTTTATATTATATGTAAGAAATTACTTTCTATTTCTTATCAGCACAATGCAGCTCCCATTTGTGGACACTGTATGAAGTTTTTGACAGCATTTGGTGACATTTTGAGTCAAAGTGAATGGCTTTCTTGTTTTCTTACTTAGTACCTCAGCAAAGTCAAGATGACCTATTAATATCTTTCAACCCTCGCGGGCAAATCATTTAGAACTTTCTTTCTAATAATTGATTTCTAACCATAATTTCATCATGCCATGTGCTAATAAGACGCTGGTCAATGTCCATCAGTAAAATTATACCAGTGACAGAAAAATTTTTCTAACACAAATGGGAAATTAGAGGACATTTTTAGTGCTTTACTTTTTTTTTTTTTTTTGAGACGGAGCCTCAAGCTATCCCCCTGGGTAGAGTGCCCATGGCATCACAGCTCATAGCAACCTCCAACTCCTGGGCTCAAGCGAGTCTCCTGCCTCCGCCTCCCAAGTAGCTGGGACCACAGGCGCCCGCCACAACGCCCGGCCATTTTTTGGTTGCAGCTGTCGTTGTTTGGCGGACCCGGGCTGGGGATTCGAACCCGCCACCTTAGGTGTACGTGGCTGGCGCCCCAGCCGACTGAGCCACAGGTGCCGAGCCAGTGCTTTACTTTTTGAGGCAGCTGTCATGAAGTGCAGAGAATATTGTCATCTCTGGGCAACATCCTCCTTCTGAAAAATTAAAATGTTGCAAATATATTTAGAAAACATTTTCTCCTTTTTTCCACAAACTTCTTCATATTTTCAGAAAATGTTACTAAATGGGTTAATCACCACTTTAGATGAGAGAAATCTAAAAATATTGCTCACTGTAATCTATTGTCAGATGAATCAAACTTTAACAATTTTCGTTTATAGTATTATAACATTTGCCCAACATTGTCATTTCTACACTCATATGATTATCAGACAGAAGCCTGAAAAAGTTATCTGGAAGATGCTTTAATTTCTTATCCCAGAAGAAGTGTGTAGATAGGCAGGTTCAAAGCTGGCACAGGAGCAGTAATCCACGATGTTATTGGGACCCAAGAGTACTCTGACTTTGGACCTCCCAGTCATAGGTTGAGCTCCCATCTTCATGCCCACCGATCCAAGATCAAAGTGCTAATGTGGGTTCAGATGTTGATTTTATAATGTAGATGTGAGGTTTAGTAACAAAAGGTACAGACAGACTAGGTTTTTCTATTTCAAGGCTTTAACTAATTGCCCTACCTAGAAATTCCTGCTTATAAGTAATTTGTTATTTCTGTGTCACATGAGCAGACCTAACTGTAAGGGATTAGGGGTCGGTGGGAGATACTGACACCCCAATTTAATTGGGTTTCAATTTGTAAAGGAAAAAGGAAACTGGAAGGCTTGAGAGTGGAAAATAAGACAAAAATTTGTGCCACTATGTTTAATGTATTTGAATTTCTCTGACATTAGAACCTAAGAAGATTTGTAGCTTTTTTTAATTATAAAATATGTGTGTTTGTATATTTGTACATATATAAAAAGTAAAAAACAAATACATATAACAAATATATAAAAGCAAAAATGAAAAATATTATCACTGTTCATTGTGTGGAGAATTTATAATGAACACATTATATTTTGTCCTTTTCCCATTGATACTGTTTTTGGCTTTCTGTCTCTTGATCATTTCATTAGAGCATCAGGGAAAAGATAAAAATAAAGTCTCTACTACTTAGCAGTTGCTGTTTTCAAATACATTTCACCACACATGAGGTTAGAACTGATACAAAATTAAGACTTGAGTTATTAAGACGATGCAAATAAAAATAATTTTCTACTATACCTTTAGTTTATATCCTAAAAATAATGCTGACTTTGAATTTGAGGAAAGCAAGTAGGTAACTGTGACCCTAAAAATGTTTCTTCTGACTTCATTTAACTCAGGGAATAAGGTTTTCTCCACAAAATATCAAGGAAACAGTTTGACTTGGGGTCCTTGTTCTGATATTTGACTTAGTATATTACATATCCTCACATTATTTTTATGGAACAACTACAGAACACTTACCTTAGCCTTATGTTCAGGAGTTACATATGAGGACCAAGGATTTCATAAACAGCTTTTGTAACAACCATGATGGCTCAGAGGCTTTTCTTAACTCTTTTTCAAAAGTGGGACCTTTTCAAAACTCACTGTATTTGAAAACCAGAATTGGTTTTATGGAAATCTGAAAAGCAAATGAAATAGTATAAATAATGCTCTTATTTTGTTACAATTATAAAAAGGAAGAAACTGGGAGTTTCTAAGAAATATTTTCTGCACAATTCCATTTCATTCCATTAAATGTCCTCATTTAAATATATTTTGAGGCTTGGTGCTCGTAGCTCAGTGGTTACAGTGCTAGCCACATACAGGGTTGAGGGGGTTGAAGCCCAGCCTGGGCCTGCTAAACAACAATGACAACTACAATTAAAAAAAAAAATAGTTGGGCATTGTGGCAGGTGCCTGTAGTCCAAGCTACTTGGGAGGCTCAGGTAAGAGAATTACTTAAGCACAAGAGTCTGAGGTTCCTATGAGCTGTGACACCACAGCACTCTACCCAGTGTGACGTGAGATGGTCTCAACAACAACAAAAAATTATATATATGTATATATACAATTTTATAATGTATAATTTTACATATATACATAGAATAATGTATTAATGGCATATTAGAAATTAATTTATAATATATATACACAGAGAGAATAATGTAATTTCTAATATATAGAGAGAAAATTAATTTCTAATATACACACATATATAGAGAGAGAGAATGATGTGTTTATGGCATATTAGGAATTAATTTCTAATACTAGTGAGAATTAGGATATCTTCTCTATTGTCCTTTTTATGCCAGTACCATTTTTAATAAGATGAAAATGAAATATTGATGTTATCTACAAAAATATCCAAAGCCAGGCCTATTATTTTTGTAATTTGTGTTGTTGGTTTTTTCTTTACTTTTAACCTAACCATGCAAAATTATGACTAGGATGACCACCAATTGTTGCAACGTTTTTACAAGATAAATGAGTGAGAGAAACTAGAGTAACTTTAACTTCATGCTGTCTAAACCAATAGTCTAAATCGATACTGGATTTGGTAGCTATTTATTTTGAAAAATTCTTTAATTTTTTTCAAATTATATGAGTGTATAATTTTTAGGTTATATTGTTCTCACTTCCACTGTAAAGTTCCATTTGTAGAAGAGATCTTCACCCAGGGGGCATGTTATATGCCCTCATAAGGTGCACATTAGGTGAGATCCCACCTCATGCCCTCCCTCCTTCTACCAAATGTCCTCCCCCTCCCACTTCCCTCTACCTCTGAACTGAACTGCATTAGTGTTTTATTGTTTTTATGAGCATATAATAGTTTATATATTTATTTCATATTAGTATGGAATGCATTAGATATTTATTTTTCCGTTCTTACAATACTTTACTAAGAAAAATGTATTTCAGCTCCATCCGGGTAAATGTAAAAGATGTAAAATCTCCATCTTTTTGATGACTGAATAATATTCCATGGTATACGTATACCGCAGTTTGTTGATCCATTCATGGGTTGATGAGCACTTAGGTTGCTTCCACAACTTGGCAATTATGAATTGAGCCACAATAAACATTCCAGTGCAAAGGTCTTTGTGGTAAAAATATTTTAGTTCTTCTGGGTAGATACCTAGTAATGGGATTGAAGGGTCAAATGGAACGTCTACTTTTAGATCTTTAAGGATTCTCCATACTTCTCTCCAAAAAGTCTGTATTAGTTTGGAATCCCACCAGCAGTGTCAAAATGTTCCCTATGCTCCACATCCTCACCAACATCTGGTGTTCTGGACTTTCTGATGTGGGGTAATCTGACTGAGGTAGGGTGATATCTTAAAGTGGTTGTGATTTGCATTTCTCTGATGATCAGCACTTTTTCATATTTTTGTTGGCCATTCATCTGTCATTCTTGGAGAAGTTTCTGTTCAAATCTCTTGCCCATTTATAGAGAGGGTTATTTGCACTTTTCTTATTGTTGAATTTGAGTTCTCTGTAGATTCTAGTCATCAGGCCTTTGTTAGATTTATAACATGCAAAATTCTTCCATTCTGAAGATGTCTGTTTACTTTGGTTGTGGTGCCCTTAGCTGTGCAAAAGCTTTTTAGCTTGATAAAATCCCGGTAATTTATTTTTGGTATTGCAGCCGAGAATAAAATCAAAGACTCTATTCCTTTTACAATAGCACCAAAGAAGATGAAATACCTGGGAATATATCTAACAAAGTACATAAAAGGTCTCTAGAAAGAGAATTATGAAACCTTGAGAAAGCAAATAGCAGAAGATGTCAACAAATGGAAGCACATACCATGCTCATGGCTGGGAAGAATCAACATTGTTAAAATGTCCATGCTACTCAAAGCAATCTATAGTTTTAGTGCAATCCCCATCAAAGCACCAATGTCGTACTTTAAAGAACTTAAAAAAAATAGTACTTCAATTCATATGTAACCAGAAAAAAAACCCAAATAGCAAACACAGTTCTTAGAAATAAAAACAAATCCGGAGGCATCACATTGCCAGATGTTAGGTTATATTACAAGACTATTGTGATCAAAACAGCATGGTAGTGGCACAGAAATAGAGACATAGATCTATGGAATAGGATAGAGAATCTAGAGGTGAATCCAGCCACATATATCATTTAATCTTTGATAAGCCTAACAAAAACATGCAATGGGGAAAAGAATCCTTATTTAACAAATGCTGCTGGGAGAACTGGTAACTATTTAAATGCTTGAAAAGGTCGCAAGTCCAAGTAGATACATACTCTAAGTACAAGTCTGTTTTGCAAGAATTTGCTCACAATAAAAGAATGCAAAGTATATCAATAATTTTCATATTATTCACATGTTGAAATAATGCTTTGTATATACTGATTTATATAAAAATATATTGTTAAATTAATTTTATCTATTTATTTTTACTCTTTAAAATCCAGCTTTTAGAAAATTGAAAAATTACACATGTGATTAGTATATTTTTGTTAAACAGTACAGCTCTAAATTCTCTAGGTCTCCCCTGGTTCCCATAATAGTGTAGAATATGAAAAGGGATGGATTTACACCAAAAACGTAAGAGGGAGGTTGGCATTGACTTCAGAGAAAACATCTATGGGTAAGGAAAGTCCTGTTTGGAGATAAGGATTTGGTTTTCAAATTGGCTCTGATTGTAAGAAGTATTGCTATTTTTTTTAATGCAAATTCTGAAGTTTTTCTCTTTGAGCTTCTTCTTCCAGGTCAAGGAGAGGTAAGTTTTCTGACAAGGTATGTTTGGAAACCTCTAAGAGAGATATATATCCACTAAGGGTAAGAGAGACATATAAACCACTAAGGTACATATATACATATACTGATTTGAAAATTGAATTTCATTACTATTTAGCATAGATTTCTTTGTCCTGGAAAAAATTGTACCAAAAAAAACTAAAATAATAAAAAATGTCTAGTATTAAGGAAGAAGTTCTAGAAGGACATTCTGCTATGTTCTTTTATAAAAATAATAGTAGCTTTATGTGTACATTTATTATGACCTCAGTTGCCATAAAACAAGCTTATCTAATTCATATAGTTGGTTTTATTCTTAATGAACTATTATAAAATGCCCATTTTACATTTAATAGAGGAAGTTTATTTAAAAATAAAATGAATGGTACAGAGCATTGGTAAATAGAAGGGGGAGGAAGAGGGTGCTGGTTATCTGGATAATATTTTGGAATAGGAATGAATAAGAATTCTGATAAATAGTTCCTATCCATGTGTTACTTTATTTCCGTCTCATAAAATTCTCTTTTCAGGTACCATATACAAAAGAAGTTTAGATTGTTATAACCAAAAAAGGAAAAGAAAGGAAGGAAAAAAAGGAGAGAAGAAAGGAGGGATAGAGAGAGAAAGGATGGAAGAAAGGAAAGCATGCAGGCAGGCTGTCCCCACTTGAGTCCTAGACATAAGCATGCTTTGCTATTTGGCTAACTCACATTATCAGTTGCCCAGGGCAAATGAGAACAAGTCTATATGCAGGGCTGTTTATTCAAATACTGTCTATTTATAGGCACTGCATTGTTATATTATCCAAAGCACTCTGAAAGTGACCTCTCTCAAATTCCCCTCCTATGGTCAGTTGGAGGTGGGAGGCAAGTAGCAGGCATTTCAGGCAAATACTGTTTATCCAGGGGAATGCTTCACTTCCTGTGAGACCCTAGTGGTTGCCCATTCTTTCTACAGTCTACTTGATGGCCATTTCACTGCTCATTAACAACTCCACTTTATAAAAAAGTGAATCCTGTCTTGTCAGTGCTAACTATAAGCCTGGCAACTTAAGGAAAGTTGGGATAGGGTGAAGGGGAACCTGAATATCAGCGGGGGATGGGAACAGACTGCTCTGCTTGTTTATTGCACAAATGACAAAAATGGTCCTCAGGAGAGCCACAGTTCAAGGTCATATGGTCAGAGCTGTATCTCCGAATTTCAAGCAGAGTGGTCATTTTTTCTTTCTTTTAATTATGAGGTAGTTTTTGACTTGGATGAATTGAGGGTGCATAATTCATTTATGCATTTGTCACTTGTGACCATGAATCATTGAGGGTAAACAGCATTCATTTTTAGAGCCTAATTTACATTTATGCCCACACAATGAAAAAACTGCAAGTGACCTGTTTCCATACCTAAACACCCACATTTTGGAGAAATTTATACAACTCATTTATATACTCTCTCTCACACACATACACCACTCTACTTTGAATTAGTCTGTCATCTAATAGATTAATGTCAATTCCATACAACAGACAACCCATTGTTAAATTAAATGTATCTGGTACTGCGTTTGTATATCATTCATAGAAATGGGAGGAGATGGTCTAAGTAGTAAAAGGATGGTAATTAGAGTCTCTTTCCTTAACATCTTGAGTATAAGGAAACTCACAAACTCACTTAGAGATGTGAGCCCCCTTACCATTTTCAATTCAGTCCTCTTCCCCTCCACCTCCAAGGTTCAGTAGGAAACATTTCCTTCTGCCCAAGGCAAGGAAACCTGGATGCCTCCCTAAGCATAAGATATGATGATCATCATTATATCTTTCAAATTTTCATCCTTAAAATTGATTTTTAAGTGAAAAATTTCCAGTAATACTGATAAAAATAGATAGGATTAGGCGTGAGAAACAATACAAATAGAATAGCCTTGAACTGAGATAGACCCACTTTCATCTTTTCATTATAGCAGTTACTCTCTGACACTCTTTCCTCATTTATAAAATTAAGTAAATAATGTAAATAAAAAATTTAGAACTGTATAAGTCAAGCAAATAATACACGATCTGAGGACAAGACAGACTAAAATGAATTAATGAGGGATAAACACCTGTTATATGGAAGAGGGGACTCAAACTCAGGGCTTCTAGTTGTATAAATGCATTTTCCATCCACAATATGGGGGGGCATTCACCATTGGGCAAGGCTTAACAAATGGAAAGGACATGTCACTCTGTCTACCTTTGAATCATATCTCCACAGAAATTTCTTTTATACCCTGAAGAAGTTGAAGCACTCCTGTTGACTCTTAATTTTTCATCCCATTTATTTCTTGAAAATTTTTCTCTTCACTGGTGACTGCCATCATCACACATGTGTTCATTTAATTGCAACTTGCAGAGACTTATTTAGCGTTTTCAATTCATTTGTGCAGCCTCATTTTATCACATGAGAAAAAAAAAACCATAATTCATAGAGGGCAAGGATTGTGAAGAAAAGGTACATGTATTAAAAATTGTCTTCTGTTCACTAAAACTATCACATCAAATTTTTTTAGTTAATCATAATTATATCCAAATAGTTCTGTTGTGTATAAAACATGTGTACAGGTTTTAGTTTACCTTATGACAGTGCTGAGTTCTCAACTGAAATAATTTACAACTTTGTAAAATCCAAATTTGACTTTGGTTTTGGAAGAGTTAGGATACTTCTCTATCAAAGGTTTTTTCATTGTCTAAACATGAAAAGAAATTCTACCAAACTTGACATGATTCCTATTGAAGTTGAAGAATAATAAATTTCTTATTCACAAATAACAGTGCCACAGACATTGAATATAGTTCCAAAAGGAGAAGTGATTAATTATCTTATGGAAAGCAGTGAAAGCATTTTTCCCTATCCACCAGTTTGCTTTCCAAGAGTCTTGAAATAAATGGTTCTTTGCAAACCATATCACATATGGAGATGTCCAATAAGCATTTGAATTTGTCAAGTTTTAGGAAGCCTGAACAATAGTGAACTCTGAGAAAAATGCTTTCTTTCTTGATGTGCTCCTTGAGAAGTTACATTTCATTTCAATTGTGGAAGAGACGGTACATGTATCGTTTATGTACTACAACAAACATCGATATTTCCTTAGATTGTTGTCACCTCTATTCTATATAATTTTGAAAAAATATATTATCTTCCCCATAAAATTAAGCTTAGGATTAAAACATTTGGGAGTGTATTTTACTATGGGAGATTTGTGGCTTTCTGCCAAATTCTAGAAGCATAATTTGCACAGTTATTAAAACATCTTGATTTTTAAATATCGATGACTCTATTCATACACAGAAAAAATGTTTGTGTCTAGACATTTTTTTAGAAATTGTTTTAAAAAATTGAAATCTGAGAAGAAAATTACGTTGTAAGGAAGATGGTCACAGTGAGTACTCTTGGGGTTCCACCCAGATCTTATCTTACACCTTTCACCATTTTAGGTGCACCTGCTCTTATCTCATCTTTGATGCTCTATTCTACAGGTGCCACCTGTACCGTCCCCTTTCTGTGGAGGACTGCCTTAGGTTCCTGGAGGTGCTTTACTCACATATACAGAGAGCTGTAAATGTCTAGGGGGTTTCTAGCCCCATCATCCCATCCCAGCAGGGGATTGGGGTGGGGACACCTAGTAATAACTTGCAGCCATCTTGCCTTGGTCATCTTGTCAACTCTGACATAACTAAAATCCCAAAGCTCCCTGTAGGTTTAGCCTGAGACTGGGAATTTACCCACATTCTCATACTTCCTCTCTTCTCCCCCTTTCCTGTCCTATTCCCTAGCAGCCTTCCTTGTTTCTCCTGGGATCACTTCCCCAATCGATTATTCACACACAAATCCTTACACACTTACAGTTGCTTAGGGATGGTAGCTTCCAAAGCATTTTACAAACATTATGTTATAATCTTCCCAGTGGGCAGGTGAGCTGGCAGATAAGTAGGCATTTTTATTCTTACAGGAGAGGAAGCAAAGGCTCAAAGATTAAGCAACTGCTTTATTCACACAGATAGTGAGATGGGACTCCCAGGAATGTGTTGTACTGAGTACATTTCTACTTCCAGAGTAGGAAAAATCATCATCTGAGGCAGCTGGCCCATGTGAACGGCTCTGCCTGTCACCCAGGCACAGATAGTTTATGTTGCACCTGCAGTTTTATAAATCAAAATGGATCCATTCTGAACATAAAGTTCCTTTTCTGTAAGAGAAGGCGCTGGTTCAAGAGTTTTATATTATTTATTCGAAAGTGTCTATTATATAAACATTGCTTTATTCTGTGCTTTTGAAAGAGTTCAGAGCCTTCTACTTTAGCTGTCTGAAGCAATGCAAAAATCAGTTGTTTTGGAAACAATAATGGAGAATTCTCTCCAAAGGAGTAATATGAAATTATTTGATGATTGGTTTTATCAAAGAGAGCACTGCATCGCCACAGTTAAAGCTCATAGTTTTTCTTATTTTCCACTTTGTTTGGAAGCAACATTTAAATACAGACTAACTCCTTTGTAAGTATAACCTCCTGGACAATCTTGAGTGTGTGATCTAGGTTGTCTAACATGCCTAATAAGCCACTGATTAGATTTTATGCAACATTTCCTTATTTTTAAGTCTTGACATTTCTGTAGTGTGTCATTGCCCAGTGTGTTATGTAGTTTGATAAATCTGCCAATTCTGCTACAAAAATGGAAAGCATATTCTTTCTACTCCATGGAATGGGTCAATTTTGTAAATGTTTACGTTTTCCTGTCAATGTTTAGAAGACATTAATTCCTTATGGATGATCTGTGTTCTAAATCATCCTAATTTTAGTACTACTAAGATAACATTAATTTTCTATAGTTCCCAATTTTAAGATGGCAAGTAATCTTCTCATTCTTTAACTTTGATTAAAAGATACAACATAAGTAAAAATATGAGATAAAACTTTATTTTGTGGCTTCATTAAAGATGGAGAAAGAAAACACAGAATGGTCCAAAAATTCCAAATAATTTCTGGAATATACAAAACAAATAGTATCACATGGATAGAGAGTGACAATCACTGAGCAGCCTGAAACCCACATTGGTCAGGCCCATACATAGGTTTTCCAGAAAGAATCACTGAAAACCGCAAGCTCAGACTAGCACAGATGTTTAAAGGGAAGCTGGGATGTTCTCGTGAGTACCCAGAGGCTGTGTCAGTCTTCCAAGCCACAACAGCTACATGAACTTTTATTTGCCATTTCACTCCATTGTGGTCTTCTTGTTAAATATAGTAATGACTTTGCTATAATAGTTTCAAATTATGAATATCTTGGCCATAAAGTGCCTCAGCTAAATTCCAGTTATATAAACTGGAAGTTTACAATTAAAATGATTGATGAAAAGGTAAAGAGATTGGATTGGTAATCAAACTTCTCAACAAGAAAAGCCCAGGATGAGATGGTTTCACTGGTGAATTTTACTGGACACCAAATGAAGAATTAACACCAATACTTCTAAAATGCTTCAAAAACTGGAAGAGAAAGGAAGACATATTAACTTATTCGGTACTACCCTGATACTAAAGCCAGATAGCAACATCAGAAGAAAACTATAGGCCAATATACCTGACAAACATCAATTCAGAAATTCTTAAGGAAATACTAGTATCCCGAATCTTGCAGCATATTAAGAGGACTCTACAGAAGGACTAAGGGTATATTCCAGAAATCCCAAGGTGATTCAACTTATAAAAAATCCATTAATCCAAGTAAATATATGATATTAACAGAATAAAGAGGGGGAAAAAAAACCACATAGTCATTTCAACTGAGGCATAAGAATCATTCCACAACAAAACAAAACGAACATAACAAAATTCAAACTAGTAATATTAATAAAAAGGAAGTTTCTCAATATGGTCAAGGGCATTTGTGAAAAAGCCATAGCTAGTACTATACTGAATGGTGAAAGAAGAAAGGCTTTCCTCCTAAGACCAGTAATTCTACTACTGGAAGTTTTAGAGTAATTATAACAAGAAAAGAAATAAAATACATATAAATTGGTAAACAAGTAAAACCATTTCTACTTGCTGATAACAGATTTTATATAGAAAATCCTAAAGACCACCCACATATACCCCCCTCCTAGAACTTTTAAACAAATTGAACAAAGTCCAAGGGTACAAGATCAACAAACAAAAATCAATTGTGTTTCTATATACTGTATAGTAGAATGAGCAATTCTAAAAGGAAGTTAGAAAAACAATTCCATTTATAATAGCATAAAAATAGGAATAAATTTAATTGATGAGGTGTTCAACTCATATTATGAAAACTATAAACATTGCTACCCCCAGAGAAAAATTTAAAGAACACCTTAGAAAATGGAGGGAAACTTTATGTTGATAGATTGGATGACTTAATATTATTAAGACTGTCAACATTACCCAAAGCAAATGTCAATTCAATGTCATTCCTATCAAAACCCCAGTTGACATTGTAATATAAATGGACAAGCAGATCCTAAAATTCATATGAAATCACTGGACATCTGAAATAGCCAGTAGAATCTTTGAAAGGTAAATAAATTTGAATAATTAATAGCACATGATTTAAAGCTATAATCAAAAGATATGGTACCAAATAAGGATAAGCATATACATAAGTCATTAAAATTGATAGCCCAGAGATAACCCATAAGTATTTGATTGATTAATTTTCAACAAGCGTACAAAGAATATTCTATGTAGAAAGAATAGTCTCTTCAACCACAATTTCTGGGACAACAGGATACCCACACACAAGAGAATAAATTAGATCTCTACCTCATACATTATACAAAATTTAAGTCAAAGTGGATCAAAGGCTTGAATGTGAGTGCTAAATCTATAAAAATCTTAGTAGCAAACATAGAGGTAAATCTTCATGATCTTAGATTTGGCAATGAATTTTTAAATAGGATTTCAAAAGCAAAAGTAACAAAAAAAATAGATAAATTAGACTCCATCAAAATTAGAAAATTTGTGTATCAAGTAACATTTGAGAATGTGAAAAAAAAAACTATGAAATAGGAGACAGTTTCTGCAAATCCTGCAACTATTAATGTCTAATATTTAGAATATAGAAAAAAAATCTTATAACTCAACAGCAAAAAGACAAACAACCCAAATGAAAAATGGTCAATAGACTTGAATACACATTTTTCCAAAGAAAATATATAAAATGGCCATATATAATATTAGCAGCCTAAAAGCACACAAAAATATGTTTAACATCATTAGGTATTAAGAAAATGCAAATCAAAACCAAAAACACACCACCTCGTACTCCCTGGAATGGCTAAAAAAACTGAAAATAAATGGGATGATTTAGAGAAATTGGAACAATCGTACTTTGCAGGTGGGAATGTAAAAATGCACAGTCACTATGGAAAAGTAGTTTGTCAGTTACCATATGACCTAGCAATTCCATATCTAGTCATAGACCCAAAAGAATTGACAATAGGTATTGAGAAAACATGTGCAGGAACTTTCATAGTAGTAATATTCCCAATCACCAAAATGTGGAAACAACCCAATAAATTGTCTATCAACTCTTGAAGAGATAAATAAATACAGTACTTCTAGGTAATGGAGTATTTTCAACCACTAAAAGGAATGAAATTCAAATACATGCTATAATGTGGATGACTGCTAAAAGCATGCAAAGTAAAAGAAACCAGATACAAAGGGTCACATAGAGTATGAGTCCATTTATATGAAATATTCAGGAAAATAGACACAGAGAGGAGATTAGTGGTTGCCAGAGGCCAAGGGGGAGGGAAATGGAAAATAGCTGCTTAAGAGGTATGGGACTTTCCATGGGATGAAAACATTTTGGAACTAAATAAAGGTGGTTGTTGTGCAACATTGTGAATATACAACATGCCGCTGAGTTGTACATCTTAAAACTTGTTGATCTTGTGTAAATTTTACCTTAAAATATAGTGTGCCACACATAATTCTAAACTAGGCCCCAAGATCTCATCTCCTATTGTACGGGACTTGTATGATTTCCCCATTCTTTGAGTGGTAGCAGAACCTACAGGTATAATGAGATGTCACCTCCACGCTTAGGTTACATTATGTGGCAAAGAAGAAGGAATTTTACAGATATAAGTCAGGTCCTTGCTTAGTTGCCTCTGAGTTAACGGAAAGGGAGATTCTCCCGATGGCCTGACCTTATTAGGTGAGCTACTGGAAAAAATAAACTGTGGCAGGTGTTTCCTGCTAGTCTTAAAGAAGAAGCAAGCTCCCATGCTGGGAGAGGAGGGGACCACATGGTAGGGACACAGGGTGGCTTCTAAGAGCTGAGAGTTCAAAGGTCTAGATCAGGGGTCCTCAAACTTTTTAAACAGGGGGCCAGTTCACTGTCCCTCAGACCATTGGAGGGCTGGACTGCAGGCCCCAGGACAAGTCGTCTGCTAAGCAGGACAGGCAGTGGTGGCAAAAACACCTGGCGGAGCCAGATAAATATCCTAGGCAGGCTGCATGTGACCCAGTGGGCCGTAGTTTGAGAATGCCTGGTCTAGACTCTAAACCTATTCTAGAGCTATGAAAAAAACAGGGCCCTTGTTGTATGAGAATGTTAATAATATCAATCATGCCAAAAATCAGTGAACTTGGAAGTGGGTCCTGAGCCTCACAGAAGATAGCAGTCATCGCAGTCCTAGCCAGCATCTCAGTTTTGTTCTAATGAAGCCATAAGCAGAAGAACCAGATAATCTGTTTTGTGAAAGAATTGATATGCAATGTTTGGGAAGTTTTTTAATGAAAATTTTTTAGAGATGTCTTAGGTTCATGGCAAAATTAAGAGGAATATACAGAAACTTCTCATATCCCCTACACGTATGTGTAGCCCTTGCATTATCAAAAGTCCCCCACCCCCATTTGTTACAGTTGATGAACTTACTTCGACACAGCATTATCGCCCAAAGTGCATAGTTTACATTCGGGTTCACTCTTAGTACTAAAGAATCTATGGATTTTGACAAATGTATAATGACATGTATCCACCATGATAGTATCATATTGAGAATTTTCACTGCCCTAAAAATCCTCTGTGCTTTATCTGTCATCCCATGATCCCAAACTATTGGCAACTGCTGCTCTTTTCCTGTCTCCATAGTCTTGCCTTTTACAGAATATCCTACAGTTGAAATCTTACAGTGTGTAGCCCTTTCCTAGTGCTTTTTTTCCTCTTAGTAATATGTATTTAAGGTTTCTTCATGTCTTTTTACAGCTTGATAAATAGTTCTTTTTTCTTCAGCTCTAATAGTCCATCTTGTTTATTCATTCACCTTTAAAAGGACATCTTGTTTGCTTCAAAGTTTGGGCAGTTATGAATAGAGCTGCTGTAAGCTTTGGTGCCCAGGATTTTCTGTGGGCATACGTTTGAAACTATTTTATGTGAACACCAAGGAGTGTGATTACTTGATCATCTTGTAAGAATATGTTTAGTTTTATAAGAAACAGCCAAATTGTCTTCCAAAGTGGTTCTACCATTTTTCATTCCCACAAACAATGAATGAGAGTTCCTATGGCTCCACATCCTCCTCAACATTTTCTGTTGTTAGTATTATGGATTCAGGCCATACTAATATGTTCGTAGTGATATCTCACTGTTTAAATTTGTATTTTGCTGATGACTGTGGTGTGGAATGTCTTTGCATAGGTTTATTTGCCATCTGAATATCTTCTTTGCTGAGGTGTCTATTAGGGTTCTGTGGCCCATTTTTTAATTGGGTCGTTTTCTTGTGCTTAAAGAGAGTTCTTTGTACATATTGTTGACAGTCCTTCATCAGATATTCTTTTATAAATTTTTCTTCTTATCTGTGATTTGACTTATTCTCTTGACAGTATCTTCCATAGTACAGGAATATTTCATTTTAATGAACTTCTGCTTGTCAATTATTTCTTTTATTGATCACGACTTGGTATCATAACTAAACTGCCATTGCCAAGGTCATGTAGATATTTTTCTATGTTATCTTCCACAAGTTTTATGGTTTTGCATTTTACATTTAGGTCTGTGATCCATTTTGAGTTAATGTTATGAACAATTATGGTCTGTGTCTAGACTCAATGTTTGGATGTAGACGTCCAGTTGTTCAAGCACCACTTTCTGAAAGACTTTTATTCATTGTGTTACTTTGCACCTTTGACAAAGAACTGTTGGCTACATTTATGTGGGTCTATTTCTCTATTATGTTACAGTGAACTTTTGTCTATCTCCACTAACTCCACACCGTCCTGGTTCCAGTAATTGTATAATAAGTTTTGAAGTAGTGGCAGTCATCTGATATTATTCTTATCTTTCAATATTATCTTTTTACTTTCCAAATAAACTTTAGAATGTTTTGTCAGTATTGATAAAATAACTTACTTAGATTTTAATTGAGATTGCACTGAATTGCTTTATAGCCTAAGATAAGATCTGTTATCTTGACATATTGAGCCTTCCTATCGGTGAATATAAATTATTTCACCATTTATTTAGTTCTTCTGTCATTTCTTTCATCAGAGTGTGTGATATTTCCCATATAGATCTTGTATCTTTTTTTTTTAGAGTTACATCTTAAAAATTTCCTTTTGGGGGAATGCAAATGTAAATTATAATGTGTTTTGATTTTAAATTCCACTAGTTCATGTTGGCATATAGGAAAGCACTTTTATTTTGTACACTTGCCTTGTATGCTTCAAACATGCTATAAATGGTTATTAGTTTCAGTAGTGTTATTGTTGATTCTTTCTGATTTTATACATAGACAATCATGTGATCGTTGAACAAAGTAAGTTTTAGTTCTTCCTTCTCAATCTATGTACATGTGTCTTTATACTTCTTATTTCCTTTTCTTGTCTTATTATTTTGGCTGATACTTCCAGTATAATTTTGAAAGGAAATAGTGAAATGGAAAATCCTTATCTTACTTCTGATATTACTGGGAAAGTTTCTCATTTCTCACATGAAGTCTGATATTAGCCTCTTGATGTGATGGGTTACATTAACTGATTTTCGAATTTTGAGCCAGTTTTGCATGCCCGGGATAATCTCACTTGGTAGTGATATGTAATTCTTTTTACATATTTTGGATTAGATTTCCTAATATTTTGTTGATGATTTTTGCATCCTCATTCATGAGAAATATTCTGTATTTTTTAAAGGCTTAGATTTTGGTATTTGGGTAATGCTGGCCTCATAAGATGAGTTAGGGAATGTGTGTTGTTAATGCTGCTACATTTATAGGTATTTTTTACACAACAATAGAAAGTTAAGATTGACAGACAGATTCCCCAGCAGTGAGGTTCTCTCGTATACTTAGACTCTGGGATAACTTCAAAGAACTAGGAAAATCTATCAGAACTTGATATAAAGCAAAACAAAAAAACAAATGCAGCTGTTCATTGTGTTTATATCTAGATGCCAAATGGAAGAAAAACCTGAGAGTTATGTGGACTTTGCTATTGTGGTATTGCTGCCCCACTGGACTTCTAATAATGTGTACTTCTATTTGAGTGAATGAATATAGACCACTAGACTTTTCAAATAAATGTATGCCTTAAATTATCTTACTTGTCTTTGTGGATAACAATCAGCTTTTGCTCTCTGAGTCTTAAATTAACATTCTTTTGTTTCGTTAAAAGTAATATTTTCTGTTTGCCATTGTGGATGGAGCATGTCTTTGCTCTTCCATCCTGATTGACAGTTGTCCCCATCACCATATTAGAGCGCCTATAATTTGAAGGGACAGTAGTGGGAGAAAAACTTTTTAAAATTGATTTTGCCAAGTAGCCAGAGTCAGAATTTCTTCCCACAAATTCCCTGAGTGTAGGCACCCTATCGACATCTTGTTCCCTTCCTTATTTGTTCCCCACTAGGAGACATCCTGACCTTCCTCCTCTATGGAAATGGCACAATTATTGGGGCTTATCTTTCCTCTTTGAGGAGCCAAAAGAAATAATTTTCTTTTCTTTTAGCTTGTTTTCTCCCTGGGTGACATCAAATGTCCCTTGTCTTCTTCCTGTCAATTATTTTCAGACCCAGTGTTCCTTTGTACACACAGCTAGCACTTCACCAAAGTGGAGCAGACGCTAATGGCCATGTGCTCCGCCCTCAGCCAAGTGTCTGGCAGTGGCCACAAATAAAACCATCTGTTACTGGGGTGAGTCCATAGCCTGTCTCTGCTGTAATTTGGGGAGGCACATCTCATACTTTCCAGGCTTCTCTGTTATTAGAGATCCGATGGGGCCCCTGAGGCCTATAGCAACTGTGCATATAATTACATGAAGAAGTCTTAGATGTCTTTTCCATTCACACTGGGTGATCTTAGAGCAGGCAAATGCCATCATTAGATGACGAAACCTGAAGGGTGAGCTGAGGACAACCAGGGCTTGAATGCTCTGACTTTAATTTTAAACTCTTTTATTTTTAAAAATTTATTTATTTTATTTTAGTTAAGAGTCACATATGGATAATTTGATACACTACTGAACACAGGATGGATACTGACTACATGAGTATGAGCTAACAAATTGAGCCTTAATGGAAAAGGTGGAAGAATAAATGAATATGTCATGGGCAGCTATAATTTGTCAATAGTTGATAATCATTACTTCCTTTAATTATCATGCTAACATTATGGGATCTGTGACAATATTCACAGTCTTCAGATGATGCTCAGAGAAGAAGACATGAGATCACACAGTAGATGTGGCGGGACTTGGGTTAAAATTTAGAACTTTAAAATTTCAAACTCTTTTCCCTTTCTTTTTTTGCAGTGTTTTTTTTTTGGGGGGGGGGTGTTGGGGCTGGGTTTGAACCCGCCACCTCCGACATATGGGGCGGCACCCTACTCCTTTGAACCACAGGCACTGCCCTCTTTACTTTTCTTTTAAACCGCAAGAGTAAATAGCAACAGGGGCTGTTTCAAAGGCTTTTTTTTTTTTTTTTATGTTATCACCCTGTGGTTATTCTTTCTTCTACCCAACCTACCAGGATAAGGATTCATGTCAGTATAAAAAAAGGCCAAAGCTGGCTAGCCCCTTCTATCCTGTGAGAACACAGTGAGAAACCACTGTGTACCAAGAAAAGGACCATCACCAAATACCACATCTGCTTGCATGGAGTCTTGGACCTCCCAGTTCCAGGACTGTGAGAAGTAGACTTCTGTTGTTGATAACTTATGCATTCTCTATAGCAGTCTGAGAAGACTGAGATAACTTCTCAGCCCACTGTGTTTTCTTTTTTATCCTCTGACTGATAGAACCCAGCAGCATTATGCCTCAGAACCCAGAAACCCTCACTATCAACTTGCTAGAGTAGATACTCCCATTCGGCCAGACCTCAGCCATTTCTCCTCAAATGTAAACTTCTTTTGATGAAAAGAAGGTCTAGAAATCAGTGACTTGTCCCAAGGATGGTTCCAGTACTTTATAACAGCAATCCAATTCTTTGTAGATTTCAGCAGTGTAGATTTCAGCTGTTTTAAAGCTTCCTCATAGAATATTGTACTTATTAATGATGTGCATTTTCTTTAGTAGGCAGTGAATGCCCTAAAAACAGAATTCTTGCCAAAACATTTCCAAAATCTAACATCTGTTTTGCACCTCTTTCACAACTTGACTTGTACAAAACCTCAGCATGTCCTATGGTCTGTGAAGACCTGTTTCCTTATCTGAAGGAGACCAGCCCTTAAAAGTAGTCTGTACTTTGCAGAGAGAAATTCCTATGCAAACACTTCTCACACATTAACATACACACAAATCACCTGAAAATCTTATTGAACTGCCAAGTCTGATTCACCAGGTCTGAGTCAGTACCTGAGAATATATATTTCCAGTAAAGCTCCTGGGTAATGGTAGCACTGCTGGCCCCAGGATCACATTTTGAATATAAATGATCTATCTTTGTTCCCTCCATCTGCAAAATGGGCTGCAAAAATGACTCACTATTAAAATAAGCAGAATTGTGTGGTTTAAAAAACTTTCTCTTATTACCCTCTTTGATTCTTATCATAGCCTATGGAACAGAAAGGACATTTATTATTTTTACTATTTGGTAAATGGGGAACCCGAAGCCTAGAGTGCTTCAGGGACCTTTCCTGGCTAGATAGTGGCAAAGACAGTGCATGAACTTGTTTTTTTGGCTCCTTCTCTGATAGTATTCCTGCTGTGGTACATTGGCATTCAATTCTACATAGTAATGTTAACCTCTGTAGTAACATTATTGCAAAAATTATATCATTTAGAGACTATGGTGGCTATGTGTTCTAAAATCTTACACTAAGATTAGCCAGCTTTTACATCTCCTGAAAATTGGTATAAAATGTTGCTTCATTATGTGGGCACATTTCCTGTGGAGGGCCCACACTGCTTAAATGAAATTTTGAAGATCAATGGCCAACCCAAAATTTTGAATGCTGGTCAGAGATTAGTTAAACATGTACAAAACAAAAAGAATTAAGGGCATTTGTTTTTACGACAAAGACAGTCATTTGACATAAAATAGCTGGATGTTCCAGATGAAAGCTTTTCTTTCTATCTTAAGAATCTGGGTACTGGCCAGGGGCAGTCGCTCACGCCTACAGTCCTAGCCTTCTGGGAAGGCAAAGCAGGTGGATTGTCTGAGCTCAGGAGTTCTAGACCAATCTAAGCAAGAGTGAGTCCCCATCTCGGCTAAAACCAGAAAAACTAGGTGAGCATACTGGTGCATGCAAGAGGATTGCTTGAGCCTAAGAGTTTATGGTTGCTGTGATTCATGAGTCTCAGCACTCTCCCAGGGTAACAAAATGGGACTTTCTCATAAAACAAAACCAGGAATCTGAGTGTTAAGCTTCACTCAGTTAGAAGTAGAGGTCCATCTTGGAGGAGTGAGCAGCATTCCCTCTAGCTATATATGCAAGTCTCCTGCATTCCCGACCTAAACATCTACTTTAGGTTTCCAGAAATTTCAGGGGCTAAGAAGTTCCAAGATCTTCTAGACCTGGGATCCACGTTCTTTCGTTAAAGATGCAGCTAGTAAATATTTTAGGCTTTGCATGCCATATGGTCTCCAGCCCAAGCACTCAGAACTATGCCAGTGTTGCCTGAAGTCACCATAGACAATAAACAAACAAATAGGTATGGGCTACTTTCCAATAAAAGATTATTTGCAAAAACAGGTGGCTGGCCAGATTTGGTCCCTGGGCTGTCCTGGGGGTTGAGGGAAAAGGCCTTCCCTAAACAAAAGCTGACTTCCCTAGAGGCAGAGAGTGCTTGCCCAGACTCTATAAATCCCCAGCTTCTTTTTTTAATGGAAGGGGCAGAGTGCGCTGCTGAAGGGGAATAGCACATCTTTATCATCAAATATTAAAGTCAGGAGGGGCGTCAGAGTGTATTCACCACCAAACTTCACTTTATAGGTACGAGAATTAAGGCCCAGACCAGGAAATTAAACAAAACAATATAATTAATTGATGAAAGAAACCCCAAGGTTTCCCATCTTTAATGTTTCAATGTTTCAATGTTTAAAACCCCAAGGTGTCCTGTCTTTTAATGTTTCAAATTAAACAAAACAATATCATTAATTGATGAAAGAAACCCCAAGGTTTCCCATCTTAGGGTTCCCATCTTTTGACTATCAAGTATATACTGCAGGAAAGGCCAAAGAGAAACTAAAATTATTTCATAAATTTAGGCTCAGTCTGGAGTGTATAAGTTGTTAATAAACTTTCTAAGCTTTGTTTTAGTTTTCACTCAGTTGCATGATGCTAAAAACCATTAAGTAACGAAAACCATTAGAGTGGCTAATGTTTTGTAAAGTATCCCCTGAAGGACTGGAGTCTCTAAGCACTGGCGGAGTTCCAGATTTTGTCCTCAGAGCAGGATGGGAAGTTGAAAGAACCAGATTTTTTCTTATGGGAAAGGTATTCCCCTTCAAAATTTAAGAAGCTACCCCTAAATTGAAGGGGCCAATTATCTGTGGTGAATACGTTTTTGTGATGCTGCCTGGTTTTTGTCACTTTGGTTCATAGGTAAATGTTTTTTCTTATCTCCTCTCTTAGACACCACTGCACATCTGAGGTTTGTTTCTTAGCTCAAGCCACTAAAGGAATGTGTTTTTTGTTTAAAAAGCATCCACATGACATGAAAACAAGTTGCCAGGTTGGAAGCAAAGTGATTATTCTACCTGGTCATGTTGCAAAAAAAATATGTGAAAAACGTTTCTATTGTGTTTCTTTTATATACCTACAAAAAGGACAGAAAACAGGCAATAAAGCTTATAAATTCTGCGTTGACCTTTATAAAGACATTTACTTCCCATGGAAAGTACTTGTGATTTTTAAAGCTATAACCTCTGGTAAATTGAGAATGAAGTTACTCGTTACTCTGAAACGGTGCTATGCCTGCTTAGCTCAAGCACCATTAGTTCTGTATCTATTTTCATATTGGTTAATGCTGTTTGTTTTGGTTTTTGTTTGTTTGTTTTCTCAGCCCTCGGTTTAACTTATCTGGCAACTTCCGAAGCATAAACACCAACAACAAAAAATAAATAGACCTAAAAACCAAGCTATAAAATGCAAGCTAACATATTTGATGTTGTATAAATTTACAAGAAAAAAAAAAAACATTTAACTTTAATAATGGAGGAACTGCTTAAGAAAATCTGAGCATATGTCTAATTCACATATTGGAGACAGAAAAGTCAAACAGAAGAAGACCTAGTCTGCCAAGGTTTAAATAGTAACTCGTGCCTGTTCAGCAGTGACTTTCCCTGAGAAAAGCTCCCATATGCTTGGTATGAAGTCCATCTGCAAATCTAATACCGAGAAGTTCACCCTCCCCTTCCAGAGAAACTGTGTTCTCACTGCATGTGTCTGTGCCCCAGAGAACTAAGGAAGGAATGGCATTTTCTCTTCTCTCTTTTAAATCTTTTTTTTTTCATTTCAAAAGAAATGCAAATCTAACTGTAGAAAATGTGTAAACTTAAAAAAAAAAAAAACTACCAAGAAAAGCAATCACCCTAGATCTCATCACCAACTGTGTGTTTTACATAAAGTCACAACCTTTCCCCTTTGTATAATTTGATCACTCGTACCATTCTTCTTTAAAACAATTTTAATGGCAGATGATAAAAATTGGCATTTCATGTGTCTTCATCAGCCACTTTTTACTGAAAAAGCCACATATGCATGAATTTTTAAAAATCAGAGTATTAAAGAGTTTTGAATAAAATGGGAATCTGTCCCCTGAGATTTCTTCTTCAGAAGCCAGCGTTGTTTGCAGTTTAATACATGTCCGCCCAAAGTAATCTCTCCGTCCACAAGCATAGATGCTGCTCGTGTGTGTGTGTGTGTGTGCATGTGCACAAAAGGAGCCCCAGAATACACGCTCTATTCTCTGTCTTTGTCTTTTTCTTTAACAATCGCTGACAATTTCATACAGATCTAACTCACGCTAGTAACAGCACCAAAATGTTTCATTTTAAGGTATGACTGTACTCAGCCAATTTCCTCTGGAGGAGACTTTAGTCTTCTTACCGGATATTCTTGCCACACTGACAACATTGACAAGTGACAAGAGGCCAAGAAGCACACATACGAACATCATATAATGTTCATTAATAATGCCCCCAAATTTGTTTCAGTATTTGTGATCAATGCAATAAAAATAAACAACCTGGCTGCATACTTTAAGCCTTTTCCATACTTGTTCAATATTTATTTCTTTATTCTTCTTTTGCATAAAGCTGCAAATGAAGAATTTTCTAAATACAAGCAAATCAAGTTCTTTCTGACCGAGTAAGCCAATGATGTCTACCTTTATTCTTCAGGGAGACTTATTTGCAATAACGCGGTGAAAAGGTATTTGTTAAGGTTTATGTTCTTTTGTTAGTTTATATGTTTAACAAATGAGCACATGGCTATGGTGGGAAAGTCCAGTAGTGCTTCAAGATTTGTAGCAACAACAGCAAAACCAACATTCTTTTCTGACTCTCCCAGATCCCAGGTAGCCCTCCCTGGAATCTGCCACTTCCAATTGCCCCATATATTTCCTTGGGATTTTATCTTTTCCTTTCTAATAACAGAAGTGCGTTGCACTTGGTTGATTTATCATTTTAGGCTGTGTATCTTGAAGTCCTAAATTGGAATGCTACATATACCCTCCCCCATCCCCAAAGATAATTATATTATAGATTTAATTAAATCAGTATTTTGTGTGTTCTTCATTATGCTTTTGAATGTACTGTTCATGGTGGAACTAATAATGGGCTATAATTACTTTTGCTTTATTGTATAATTTCTTTTTTGTTTTTCTTAGAGTTAAACATTGGTTTATTTTATTCGCTTGCATTTGGGGATACTTTTCTCCACACTTTTTAATAGCACATGGTATCATCTAGCTACTCCCATTTACCTTTCTTTCCTTCATCCTGAGGCCTTCTGCCCTAGCCCTCATGAGGGCAATAGCCCTTGAGGCCTCCTGGGTGGCCGCTTCATCATAGCATCCAACTGGCCGCCATCTTGGAAGTTTCTGAACCAGCAGGTGTTGGGTCCTACAGCTCCCGTGCCTACCTTCCATGTTGTCCTTAGCATACCTATTGCTCCTTTTGGCTGAAACACCTGCTATGGTGGAGAAGTAGAGCAGGGCGGAGAGTATTCTTTAGAAAAGTAGTATCTCAAAAATGGCTTGATGCTGCCTCACTCTGTTATATGATGTGCTTTAGGGAAGGTCCCCTTTTCTTCTTTTTCATTTATTTTATTTGGCTTTATCCATCTAGACTCCACTCATACATGTCCTATTTAGATAACTTGGGGAGGGAGGCATAATTTTCTATCCTTAATTATTTTTCTGGCTCTTCTGTTAGACAGACATTAAATCATATACATTGATTCTTTTATTTTGCTTTTATTTCTCTCTCACTTTCCATCTCACTATATTTGTATCTCTGTTCTTTGGAAGGTATCTTTAACTTTTCCTCTTTATATTCCTATTGACTATTTGATCATCCTTATCATAATTGTAATTTCCTAGAGCTCTCCTTGGCTCATTTCAATGGCATCATTTTTTGTTTTGTTTTAAATGGGCGCAATATTAATTCCTGCTTCTCTGAGGTTATTGACTATTGTTCTTTTGAAAAACAAAGCACTCACTTCTACCTCTCACATTTTCTCTCTTTGAACTTTTAATCTTCAATTGTTCTGGTCTTTTATTTTCATGATGAAGGCTTTCCCCCAGTTTGTGGTAATCTTTCTGTCCATTCACATCTAAGAATGAAGTGTTAAAAGTTTGACAACAGAACTTGTGGGCTGGTGACCTTCACTGTAGGGCGATAGGGTAGAAAGCTGGGGTTTCCTTGGCAGCTTCCAAAATGTCAGTGTCTGAATGGCATTTCTCTAGGATCTTTCTGTTTCTCTAAAGGATAAGGGTCTACTTTCCTTTAGGGCAATGTGTGTGTGATTAGTGATGTGTTGGTTCGATGCTAGCCGGTGGATAAGAAGCATGAGCAGAGAATGGAGGGGTGTGCATTCCCACCTAATTTTTAGACTCTAAATGATCATTTCTGTTTTTATTTTTGCTCCTCATTTCTTACCCCTTCCCCTCTCAAGTACCCACACAGGGAGTGTTTGAAGTCTGTTTCCTCCTCCATCAGAACAGGAGGAGAGAGGGTAGAAGAGATGTGCCCTGTGTTTGCACACATACCCTCTAAGATACCCTGCCCCTCCAGTTTTTGAACCTGTAATGAAATTTAGCCTGCTGATCTTTCATCATTACCTCCTGGATACTTACTTTCAGCTCTGTTTGATTAGATTTCTTTTCCTCTGTTCTTTATTGTCACTTACATATTGACATCACTTACATATTGTTGTTTGCACTCTTACTTCTTTGCTCTTGTGGATTAATACTTCTTTTTTTTTTTTTTAAAACATTCCTTGCTGTCATTTACGGGTGGATTTAGGCAAGAGTGAAGATAAATGCATGTGTCCAATTCGGTACATTTTCTTATCAGGTTTAAATAAATATAAAATTTTCTTTTCCTTTCTTTTTCTGCGGTAGCCTAATTCCTAAAATAACATAATGGACTACTTCACATGGGCTTTTGGAAATATATTTGGAGACTTAGCTTGGGAATTTGTTTCTGGTTTAAAAGATAAAGTTCATTTATACACAAGAATATGTTGATTTCATTCATTAGCATATGTTCACAGTCATGTCAAAGCATAATGCTAAAAAAATTACTTAGACACGACTTGGCTTTAGGAATTACCAAGCAGAAAAGTATAAATAGCTTTATTATTGTGTTACAACTGACACTGTGCTGTTCCAGATCATAGTTTTTGCACAATAGGAGACATTTGAAAGCTGTTTTTTTCTCACTGATGGCCCAGCATAGATTGACTCAGAGATAATGTCCTAAGAGAAGGTATGTGGTTTCAAGGCATCAGGAATGAGAAGACAATTTCTGATTAAAGCCTTTTGAATAATTCTTACTGAAGGTGCTATATACCATTTGCTGTGAACTATGTATATTTAAAATCTGAAATCTTCATTGTATGCCAAAGCAAACAATGAAGATGAAAAGATGAGTTCCCTAAGAGGTAGCGTGTTTTTAAATCTTTTTTCGTTCTCTTGGACCGAGACTGTCAGAAGCACTTCAAGTCAGGACATTTTCTGGCATGCCATGTCTAGGACTCGCCGCTCTGTCTTTCCCCAGCACAGTCAGGAGGGCACCACGTAGCATTAGGGAACTTGGCTATTCTTTTTGAGGAATCCTAGAAAAAGAGACCCTAAGAGAAAAGAGACTCCCCTCCCCAGAGTTTGAGTCCCAGGGTTACCATTTATGTTTGTGGGGTTGAGCAGATTATGAATCTCTAAGAACTTCTTCATTAGAATAATAAAGGCCCTAATATCACACATGAATTTTATGTGGGTGAAATGAAATCACATAGAAAAAAAGTACTGAAGCGATAGCACTTGGAACAGTCACATATTCAACACTTCTTGTCCCTGCCACTCACATCTAGGTCAAGCTAGGTGCTTGCCAATGCACTTCTTTGCAAATGAACTATTGAATTTACCTGAGTGAACACTAAGGGGGTGGGGGTAGGAGGATGCAATAGCTGCATTTGGTACAGTTTGTCCTTCAGGTTTATGTGTCCTTCAATGAGTCATGAGCACATTGACACAAAAGTGTCATATTTATTCTTATATTTATTTTCCAATTTTCTAGCAAAGTTAAAATACAGAGTGTGTGGACTTAATAGGTGTTTATTGAATTGAATTATGTTGTGATAACCTCTCCCCCAACAGAAAAGGAGAGACAATGTAGCAAAGTCTTTAAAATACTGCCTAATCTCACTCACATGTGGAATCTAAAATGGTCAAGTTCATAGTAACTTGAACTCGGAATGGTGGTTTCAAGAGCTGAGAGAGGGGGAAGATGGTTCAAGGATACAAAGTTCCAATTACCCAAGTTTCTGGCGATCTCAACTATAATGCTATGAGTATAGTTAATAATACCGCACTGTGTACTTGAAATATGCTAAGAGTGAAATGTAAAAAAAAATAAATGATAACTATGGAAGAGAAAGAGTATATTAATAAGCTTAGTTGTGATGACATCACAACACATATGTATACCAAATTATCAAGCTATACATCTGAAATATATACAATTTTCAGTGGTTTCAATTACACCTCAATCATGCTGGAAGAAATGTGGGGCTCTGGCCCACAGGCTTCCCATTCCAGCTTCCCTGTTAATAGTTATGTGACTTGGGGGCAAGTTATTAGAGAGCTTTAAAGCTCCGTTGCTCAAGTCTAACCTCCTCAGTGAGTACAGAAGTCTGGGGAGTGGGTGCCACGACGTGTGAAGCACCTGGCAGGGCTGGATGAAGGTGCAGTGAGTGAGCACTTGGCTCGGTCACAGCATTTAGGAGGTCCCCACAGCCTCCGTAATAAAATTAAGTAATATGGAATGCAACGTTTAGAAAAATTAAGATGAGACAAAAGTCCATGATGGACAAAACATAAAGGTGTTAAAGAAAAGGAACAATCAGTACTGGTGTCATGTCTGAGCCTAAAGTGAAATGAGAAATCGGTAAAACTGATCCTGAACTTGTGTGAAATTTTGATACCTTCTTCATTAAGGGTTTTTGTTCGCATTAATTTAATTTAAGAGTTAATATATATCTAAAACAGTGTGCTGTATACCTTAAATATATACCACTTTCAGATAAATACACAATATACCATTTAGCTTGATTACTGAGATGTTTTGTGCCCTCCAAATGTTGTGCCCAAGTGATATCCTTCACTGTCCTTCTCTTCCTTGTTTAAATGTATTTACATTGTACTTAAAAGTAGACTAGTTGACACTTCTTTTTAGCTTCCATTCATCTGAAACCTATGTATTAAGCAAACACATTTAAAGCAGGTAGAAGAGAAATGCTATCAACCTTAGAAATTTTAGGTACCAAAAAAATGGCTAATGTAAATTGTGGTCTAATATTTCAAAGTACCAAAAGACAGGCGTGTAGGTACATTAGTAAGTAGCCCATCCTGACAGTTGGCTAGGAAGAAATGTTTCTATTTTTAAAAATCTCTCCCCAATGGCTGATTATAGTTTGTTTTTAAACATATGGATTTTGAAGCCATAATAACATTCTCCTTCTTTATAGTCTGATTCCTAGAGTTTTATTCTTGGCAGAGTTTTCTTCCAGTAACTCAATCCTAACGCCCATCGTACACTAAATGACAAACTTCTTATAGGGGACTGATAAGCACGTGTCTGAGAGAACCTGACTGCCCGCTGAGTCTGGCAATGCTGATAACACTGCACTGAGGTCGAGGAGGTCTGATAGAAAAAGAGGAAAAGAAAAAAGAAATCTCTGCCACAACTTTCTCTCTGGAAGACTTGCTTACATGCTGTATTTTTAGTCTTGTCATAGGAAGTGGGTGTCGATCAAGATATTTTAGGAAAGGCTTAACTTTCCCAAGTTATATTATAAGCTTTTAATGTTTCCTTATTCAAATAAATGCCCCCACACATATAAGGGAAAAGATCAGTTGGCTTTGCCCAGGGTTGCTATTTTATTTTTATTTTACTTTAGTTTTGTAAGAAACATTTTTTAGCTGGTGCCTTTGTGCTTCTGTAGTGGTGTTTCACATGCATCCAGAGAGGCCAGGTAAGGAGCTAAACACTTTGGAAACAAGTGTGGAAAAATGGCTGGTTCTGAATTCAGTGAAACAGAATGGACTCTCTACGGTAGTGGCCCCCAACTCGGGGTGGCAGGTTTGTACAGTCCATGGTCTGTCAGGCAGCAGGCTGCCAAAGCCTCACTGCCTGAGTTTCACATCCTGTCCCAAACACTCACCTTCCCCAACCCCCATCCATGGAAATATTGTCTTTCATGAAATCAGTCCCTGGTGCCAAAAATGTTGGGGACCATAGCTGAGAGCTTGGTGTTATTATATTAAATCATGCTGTTGGCGTGTCCTCCATGTTTTCAGGTCATTTTCTGAATTCATGCTCCAGATAGACAGTCTACAAAAATTTGGCCTCAAAAATTGTTTTTCCCAAAAGCTAATGTGTAGTAACATCTAAATGTCTTCATAGGACAAGGTGCTATGCCCCTTCTCCTGCTTGGGAGATTTGTATGGTAGATCTCTTCCCCAACTCTCTTTCCCACTGTTCTGATGGAAATACAGTATTTGAAACGGGGGCAGCTTGATTTTGAATATAATTTAATGGAAACTCTGATGAAACTAAACCCTTTGCCCATAGAAACTTCTTTGCGTCAATGGCTTGTTCTCCAGTCATTTATGCCCTTCGCAATGCAGATTGTTTCAGATGCCACGTATTTACAATCTGAACATCACAATACATGAGGATTCCTAATTGCAACTTATCAAAGAAATTTTGCACTGGCTTCCTATGAAAATCTTGAAATACTGAGCCAAAAGTCAGAAAGGGTAGTGACCAGTTACCGATCATGAAAATCTGGCAACAGCAGGGTGAGGTCAAAACTATGAGTAGGAAATGAAGTCGAGGTGTGACTATTTTAGTTAAGTTGTTCTAAATGCAATTATAACTGCATGAGAAAGTTTTAGGTAAGCCTAATTGCCAGAGCGAGTGTGATATTCAATTAAGTTTCTGCTCCACCTCCATCTTTATCCTCTGATCAAACATATCATGACCTACATTTTAATTGTTTCAAAGTATTTTCTCACCCTCACCCAAAGGGTAATGGTAGAAAACTAACACATATCAAACACTTAGTGTGTAAGTAATAGACTATATTTTCTAAGAGTGTTGTCTAATTTAATTCTCCAAACAATTCTGAGAAGAGTAGAGTTGCATTAGTCATGTATAATATATGACTTTGCAGGTTTTTTCTTATAAGAAACAACTTCAGAGAGGTTAAGCGAGCCATTCAAAATCCCAGAGACAGCAAATCTGGAGAGGCTTAAAAGTAAATAGAGGTTTAGAAAGGAGACACAGATTAAATTGATGATTTATCCACAGTGAATGATTATAATGATAAGAGTCTAGATAAAATGACGCTGAATTAAAAGCTCATTTGTCATGGGTCAAATAGCGACCTTGGACAAATCTCTTAATTTTCTCTATGCCTCAGTTTCCTCATTTAAAAATAGTGTTTTAACCTCTCAGACTTCTGAATTACTTCCAAGTAGCAGATCATTTCTCTCAGATCCAAGCTGGGAGAATTTTTGCTGATGCTTCATGACACAAGTGCTCACCTTGTGCCCTCTGCTTGGCAGACACTACTAAGTATTAGCCATCTTCCTCCTGCTGGGAGACTGATACTCACAGCCCCATATGCACGGCTCTTACAAGGGTAGTTACTGACCATGAAAAGCAGGACAGCATTGTTCCTGAATGAATTATGCTAAAAGTGTGTTACAGGATGAAAGAGCTTTAGTCTTTGTTCCAAGTCATGAATGAATCCCTAATCATCACGGACAGGGAACAAAGAGTGTCGGATAAATGGTATAGATGAGTGCCCCCTCCCCACCCTCCCAGGGGACAGGAAAGAAAACCAATAAAGTGAAGTGCTATTTTATTGATAGAGGCTATTTTCATCAGTTTGAGGAATAATGAAATCTGCTACTTGTTCCATCCCCATCTCGCCCTTGGAGTTTTCATTGCATTGCTAAAGCTTCTTTTTCTGGGTCAAATGCCATTGCTGGAGAGGTCAATTATGTGATTCACCCTGACTTGTGGTTCAGAAGTCTATTTGCAAGATTATTTTTTTCCCCCATCAAACTGGTGAAGGGATGAGCTTCCAAAACCAGTTTTGCTTAGACATTTATCATCTTTAAAGGTGTGAGTATGGGAATCATAATAATAATAAGACATTAAGTGCAAACGTTTGTTAAAAGTGTCTGGCATATGTCATCAGGATCAGCAAGGAATCCTTAGTCATTCTTCAGCCTGATTTTTTTATATGAGGTATTATTAGAATCCCAAATGACCTGTAAAAGAGCCAGTACTCACAAAGCCTTCCTCTAAAGAATCATTTGTTTTCTCAAAATATTACGTTTGGTGTAAATACTCAAAACCTTGATGCTTCTTGGCCAAGAATTATCATTTAATTATTTAATATTTGCTGTGTATTATTTACTTCCAGATGAAATCTAGGGCAAGTTGAAATAATGTAGGGACTTAGGACATTTTGTATAGATGTTCTTCATTTTAAGTGTAGATGAATAGCAATCCTATGTAGGCAGGGAAGGCTTAGATCTCTACTTCTCATTTGTGAGAGTATTTTCGCTGAAAATGTTCATTAATTTTATTTTTCTAAAGTTCATTCTCTTCCCTCTCCTTTTATTCACTTTCAAAGAAAAAGACAGTTACCTTATGCCTAGACTTACATTTATGTTTTACCCCCCCGCCTTTTTTTCATTTTCTAAAACTATGGTTTGCCTAACCTTACCTATCTTCTCTGCATTACCTCTTCTGCTTACAATCTCCTATTTTCTCCCTTCCAACCTGAAGGAATCCATTAAAATTATGGTGGAACCAAAACTGATTTACTTCAAATGCTGATGCCTTAAGTAATGAATGCTGTGTCATCTTTCCATATAACAACCAGCCACTGTACTAGAGGGATCTCACAGAAAGTCTTTTGTGTTGCTGTTGTTAATGTCTGAATATTGTTATTGATCACTTGTGGGAGAAGGCTCCAGGAAATATTTCCTCAGATGAAATTTGAAAGAAAAGGATTTATTTGAGGACAGTGCATGTTTGTGCTGTGAGCTACCTCACTACAATGTTCTGAGGGGCATTGAGTCCACTGAAGGATACTGTGTGTCTTCACTGCAAACTTTGTATCTCACCGGTGACCTGCTCTTGCTCCCAAATATATCTTAAGTATTCTAAGAGAATGAAAAAAAGAAAACACTCAACAAACTCACTTTTAAAATTAAAAAAGGAAAAATATTTATATTTTCAGTCAAATAATACCAGTAGTGCAAATATATGTTGTTTCCATATAAGGAAGATATAGAGAAAGAACACGAGAGCTGAACAGTAGAAACAAAACTAGGTGAGGCAGTGGAAAATGTCAGAGGAAATCTCAGCAAACTGTGACACGACTCCCTTGGTATAAGTTGCAATGGTAGTGTGCCCTACATCGATATTCACTTTGGTCACAAGCACTCTATTAATCTATTACTTTCCTGAGAAGAGTGTGAAACTTGTCTCATAGGATTGTTAAGAATACTAAAGCATGGGCAGTGCCTGTGGCTCAAAAGGGTAGGGTGCCGGCTCCATATGCCGGAGGTGGTGGGTTCAAACCCAGCCCTGGCCAAAAAAAAAAAAAAAAAAAAGGTAATAAACATGGATTAAAAAAAAAAAGAATACTAAAGCAGGTAATACAAATAGAGTATTTATAAGGGTGCCTGGCACAGGCTAAGTGTTGTTATCATTACTATTATTGCCTGTGGAACTCCAGGAGGAGTTATTTCCTTTGTCCTTGGTGTTTCCGTGTGGGTCTGGGCTCTTCACTAACACACTAGTCAAATCCTCAATAAATGTTAATTCTCCATCTTGTCATTTTTTCTTGAAGATAAAAATTAAGTCAGAAAAATAGCTTTTATTTCTAACGTTCAGAAACGGTTGTATAAACTCAATGTGTTGAACTCACTAATTGTGATAGATATCTGAATTGCACTTTCATTATATTCACAATATAGTAAGCTAAATAGTATACTTTAAGCCATACAATTAACAGAAAGGCAACAATCAGTCCTTTTTAGTGTTTTTTTTTTCTCACATTTTTAAAAAGCAGGGAAAAAAGTATGCATATTATGTCTCCATGTGGGCTATTCAGACATGTTTCAGAGTATAAATCTTTGAACCATTTTGGTCTTAAGATCACTGAGTTAGAAACCAATGTGATTTGAGTAATTTGCTCGATTTTGTTTGACAGAGTTCATTGCATTTAGAAGTTTTCTATCCTGAAATGTCCGATGATGCTTAATGACACTGATGTTTGTGGCTTTATCTTTGGACCTGAGAAGGCAATGTTTACAGGTAGTTGATTCTAGGCAGTTTTCCACGTCTCAGTAACAATTGTGGTTGATTTTTCCTCCTCCAGCCTGAAAGCAATGTACCTTTGTTCAAGTTAGCTACCAGATCACCACTTCCTGCTTGGAAGACTATCTCCTTTTCCAACCTGGTTCTCTAGAGAAAGATTTAATTCTGCCTACTGGGCTAGATTTGTTGTCTTTAGAAATGCAGGGAAATTAATAGGATCTGGTCTCCATATAGTAATGTTCCAGACTATGTGCCAGGTAATGATTTTTTTTTTCATTAAAGTAGGATTTTCAACACAATATTTTTCCTTGAGTTTTCTGGCTGTTTATAAAACACTTAGCTACAAGTGGCTTATTGATTTTGGTAAAACTGACTCACAACATGACCATTTGTAGAATATAGATTAGTATGTTTAAAAATATTTTAATAAAATTATAAAATAAACACAATCCTTTTTTGTGTTGTGAGAAATCGGAGATGATATGAAGACATGAGATTGATTTTTCTGCCTCATTTAAAACAGGTGTACATATGTATTTTTCGATTGTAGATTTTATTTTTCATGAGCCATGCTCTGAATCCAAATTATTTCTCTGCATCTTTCAAGGGCTGTCAGTGAGAGCTGGCCTGATTGAGTACAAAGTGCTTTGGTGCTTGGATTACCCTTGTGCGATGAATAGGAAACGAAAGTCTCGCCTTATTTCTGAACTCAACCATTGCCATCCTCTTTGCTCAAGCTCTTTGTATCTCTATGGGTAAGAAAAAAATGAAGTAGTTGGGAGAAGCTTTGAAGGGAGATGGTTAGGTGTGTTCAGGGGGGAAAAGTGTTTTTGTGGTAAGAAATGTTCCTTTAAAAGCCAGTAAATAGAAATGCTTCTAGTAGAAGGCACATCTCCAGGACCTATCAACAAAAAACAGAGAAAAATGAGCATCACCATCCCTTCATGAGGGGCATTGAATGGCTTTCTTTTTAACTGAGGAGCTTTAAGAGTTTTGCATTGAGTAAACTGTAAGTTTCCAAGGGTATTATATTAGTTTGCTATTGTTGTTTAACAAACCATCCCAGAACTCATTGACTTAAACATCAATTACTTATTAACTTTATTATTGGAGATGCACTGCATATCCTCTGGAGTGTCTTTGATTTAGGCTTGGATTATCTAGAAGCATTTGCTTTAGCTGAGCGTGTTTGATTCCCATGGTAGGTTTTGAGACAGCTGGGGTGTCTTTGTCCCAAATGTCTCTCATTCTCCTTGGACCAACAGGCTCGTCAGGGTAGGTTTTTCTCATAGTGATGCTAGAGATCTAAGAAACCCAGGCTAAAATATGACATACTTAACTTAATTAAGCTGATCCTAGGTCAAGTACAAAATAATATGATATAGAGATTTCTCAAAGAACAGATCTAGCATTCAATATCACAATCCCAGTATGAGGCATCTACCCAAAGAAAAGGAAATCATTATATCACAAATTGACCTGCAATCATGTTTATCACAGCAAAAATGGCAATAACAAGGATATGGAATCAAGCTAAGTACCCATTAAGGAAGGGGTGGATAAAGAAAATGTGATCTATATACAACATGGAATACTACTAAACCATAAAAAAGGATGAAATAATACCTTCTGCAGTAACTTGGATGGAACTATAGGACATTATCCTAAGTGAAGTAATACAGGTATGGAAAACTAAATACCACGTGTTCTGTTTATAAGTGGGGATTACATTATGGTTATGCAAGAGATACAAAGAGTGGCAAAATGGACACTGGAGACTCAGAAAAGGGGAGGGAAAAATAAACTACCTTTCAGGAGCAGTGTACACTATTCCGGCAGTGGGTACACTAAAATTAGATATCATCACTATGTAATTCATCCATTTAACCAGAAATCTACAATAATAATTCAGAAAACAACTTTTTTCAGGAGTGAATTGATGCAGTCTCTGAGTTCCTCTAGTATACAAGGAGATCCTGATGGCATCCAACCAAATTCCTGTCTCATAGCAGATGTTTTTAAAAAAATGCTTGTAAATGTTACCCCCCAAAAAGAAAAAAATAAGGCAGAGGTTGAAAAGTCATATGACCATTAGAAGAAAAAACTATAAAATCAACGGCAAAGGGCACAGATATGAGAAAAGGTGAAAAATTGGGGCCAGTGATAAAATCTTCGGTGGAAAGATCTATGTGAACAACTTTACAAATGTCATAATAAAGCTAAGTGTGAATTTCATATAATATGTCAAATGATTCCTATCTCCTGTTTGATCCTTCTGTAAATCCTTCTTCCCAACGTACTTTCTGAGAAAACTCTCTGGAACTTGGTTAATATCTGTCAATTTCTGTGGTACTGGGATAACTCATGAAAATGATGCTTTGTCCATTCTTCTCTCACCATCCTGCTCCATCCTGAGTAAATAAAAAGGGCAGTTAGGGAGAATGTTGAATAGAGGAAAGGCTCTTATGCAAAATTTTGCAAATATTTGTTTTTAAAAGAAAGTAAATTCAGGTAGATATGATGGAAATTAGTTCCTGACAATGATCAAAAAAGGGTTTGAGTCAGAGTGGATTTATCAAAATGCAAATATTTTAAACAAAACAGAACTTTGCGATTGCATACAGAAGCTATTCCTCAAAGCCTACTGGGGACATTTTCTAGTTTACATAATGTAATTAAATTCAAGCCTGATGAATTCAAATTTATCCCAGAGACATTATTGGCAACATGATCCCATGTGGGTAAAAGGCTGAGGAAGTAGCATGTTTGGGGGCCAAGAGAGAATTAGAAAATCATATCTAAAGCTCACAGCAATTGTTTGAAAGGATTCCTGGGCAGCACTGTTCAGCAGTGATGGGAAGGGAATTAGAAACGTTGCTAGAACTAGACTTCACTCAAAACCCAACTGCGTCGTCCTTGGACAGAAGAAAAAAACTTAGTTTATGCCCAGAGGGGGCAGCAAATGTGCCTTTCTCACGGGACTCTAATAGTTATATGAACTAATGTTTCTTTTTGCTTCGTGTAATTATGATTTGTAAACATCACTTCTATGTATTTTTAATTTGGTTTTATTTTCCCTTTGATGGTAATTGCTGATGTTCCATTTAGAGATCATATTTTCAGAAGCTCAAATAAAGTTTATTATTTTAGTTACCTCTAATTATATCAAATTCCTTAATTAGGTAAACACTGTCAATAGGGAAATGAGAAAGATATATCTATATATACATGTATATATGTGTGTGTGTGTATATATATATATATATATTTTTTTTTTTTCCTGTAGTTTTTGGCCAAGGCTGAGTTTGAACTCACCACCTCCAGTATATGGGGCTAGTGCTCTCCTCCATTGAGCCACAGGCACCACCCAAGAGATATTTTTAAAAACTTAACATATACAAAATTTCTTCTATAAAAAACATAAATTTATCTTAATAAAAGAAAATAAATGCAAATAACAAATGCCAATGGTGGATCATCAAACGGGATATGCACACACACAAACATGTGTACACATTCTTTTTAATACTGGTGATGGTGGAATAAAAATGGGTATTCACAGTGGTGTTGGGATGTGATTGTAAATTGGCGTAATCTTTTGGGATAACAATCAAATAGCATAGACCAAAATTCTTAGCAGCAATTCTGTAGCCCTCTATTTACATTTTAAGGCTTTATTTAAAGAAACCATGAGCAATAAGCATAAAAACTAATGGAAGAGCATGTCTATTGCCATTCTATTCATAATAATAAAAACATGGAAACCATCTAAGTGTCCAAATAAAACAATATTTAAATAGATACAATACTTGAATAAAATAATCAACAATTAAGATTATATTTTGCAGAATTGTAATGATTTGGGGAAAATGTTGATAGTGTATTATTAAACAAAATTTCATAATATATACATTATAAAATTTTTTAATATGTAAAAAATATGTATTGTATTCTATGTAAATAAGCTATACAGCTGACTAGCTGAAATGCTATTAGTATTATTGGTATATGGAATTATGAGTACTTATTTTCTTCTTTTTAAATTTTTTAAATTATTAACAAGAGCATGCCAAATTTATAATTAATGAAAAGTAATATTTGTAAAAATGAGCTCTAGAAATGTATATTATGTATAAGCATAGGTAATCTGAAAATACTCTCTAAAGGCACATTCTTAAATAAATAAGAAAATGATTATTCTGTCATTGAATACTTCATATATTTCAATATAAAAATTTAATTTGGGGGAACACAAAAATTTCAAACATCTACAGAGGGGAAAAATAACATGCAGATAACCAAAATCATGATGAAAAGTTATGGAAGAATTAAATTTGGATGGTAGATACAATATAAGGTCCTAATCACTAAAAGAGATAGCCAAAGGAAGGGAGTTTAAATTCAGATAGGTTCAAATAAATTCACTGAGAATTTAGACTACTTTGTGGATAATAGAGCTATAAATACAGTAAATTCCAAGTACTTTGTCACCCCCCTTTTTAGATAACAGAAACTATTCTTCACTTACCCCAACTTTCAGATGACCTTAGGAAGTAGCAGGTGATTCTAGTGCCAACAATGAAAACTCTAGGCTGATTTTGGAAGAAGATGTCAATTCTTCCAACACATATTTTATAATCCTGCATTAAAGAGTTAATTAAGGAAACACAAGTGACACAGAAGCAAGAGATATTCAAAATCCATCCCTCATCCAAGGAATTTACTTGATTTTCCTTGAGTATTTTATACTTTTGGCTGTTTCTTGCTTCCTGAATCACCCCTTAAGTGATGGAGCTGGCTGGCAGAGTCAATAATGGTCTCTTCTTAAGCTATGTTGGTTGTGTTTACATACATACCATGACAGTGGTGTGTTGGTACGAGTATTTAAATCATAGAGACTGACAAATGTACAAGTCAGGGCTTTGAATCAATTTGTTGGGAAGCCATCTACCAGCTAGACCTGTCCTCTCATGTTTAGAACCATTGTTCAACTGCCTGATGTCATTTTATCTCCATGTTTCAAGGGCATCATGAACATTTTATGCAACTGTATGAACTTTCCCCTTAAACTGGACATAGTCAAAGGTTTCTAAGTACCCAGCTCAGCGACAGATGCTGAAACTGGGAAAGCCAAAATGTTGTTATTTTGTAATCAGATCTACTCCTTCATCAACCCTACCAGCGCTCATCATCATCTATCTAGTTGGTCAACAAAATCTCTTAAACATTTCTCAAATCATCATTTCTACATCTTCACCTACCATTATCTTTCCTAGGCCTTTTTGTCTCTTTTGGCTAATCTTCCATCTTTGTGATCTGTGGAATGGGGACACCACTCCCTATTTCTCCCTTCCTGCTTCCATCAGAGTGTCCTCATTGGCCTCCCTTTCTAAAGTGCTGCTCCCATTTGATCCCTGTATTTAACAGAGACACCTATTTCAGGAAAGCTAGAGAAGCCTAAAATTGTCAGGCATGAAAGCACAAAATGGCCCATTTTTCATTTTATCCCCAATCCAATTTTTATTGTGTTAAAATACACATAGCATAAAATTTACTATCTTAACCATGTTTACGTGTGTAATTGACTGTATTAATTGTTTCATAATGTTGTGAAACCATCATGACCATCTATCACCTTAACTTTTTTCATCTTGTAAGACTGAAATTCTATACTCATTTAATAACTTCTCAGTTTCTTCTCCCCCAGTCTCCATCAAATACTGTTCTACTTTCTTTCTCTGTGATTTTGACTACTAGAAATACCTTGTATAAGTACAATGGCACAGTAATTGTCTTTCAGAGCGGTTTCTTTCATTTAGCATAATGTGCTCAAAATTTATCCATGATTTCAGATATTTCTTCTTTTTTTGAATGAATAAAATTTCATTCTATGTATATACTATATTTTTCTTGCTGAGTGAGTTGCTTCCATGTTTTAGCTATTATGAATAACACTGCTATGATTGTGGATGTTCAAATATTCTTTAATACTCTGTTTTCAATTCTTTCAGGTATATACATGGAAATGGAATTGTTAAACCATAAGATAATTCTGTTTTTAATTTTCTTTTTTGAGACAGAGTCTCACTTTGTGCCCCTTGATAGAGTGCTGTGATGTCGTAGCTCACAGCAACCTCTAACTCTTGGGCTCAAGTGATTTTCTTGCCTCAGCCTCCCAAATAGCCAGGACTACAGGTGCCTGCCACAACGCCTGGCTATTTTTAGAGATAGGGTCTCACTCTTGCTCAGGCTGGTCTTGAAAGTTTTTAATTTTTTGAGGAGTTTCCATACTGTTTTTCACAATAGCTCTACCATTTTACATTCCTACAAACAATGTACAAGAGTTCCAGTTTCTCCAAATCCTTATCAGTAACTGCTATTTTCTGTTTCTTTGCACGCTAAGATGTGTGAGGTAATATCTCATTGTAATTTTATGTGCATTCCATGTCCTGAAGATTTCTCCTGTGTCCCCTTCTACTCTATAGTTGTAGGTCTTTGATACCTTTTGAATTTATTTTTATATATGTTGTTAGGTAAGAATTTAAATACATTATTTTCAGTTGGATATGCAGTTTTCTCAGTAACAACTGTTGAAATTAGTGAAGAGTGTATGTTTTCCTCATTGAATTGTCTTGACACCCTTGTCAAAAATAATTTGATGATCCACTTAAGTACATTGGATACTTCCCCCCCTCCTCATTCTTGAGATACTTTATGAAAAGAATATGTTTCAACTCCAGGTAAACACAAAAAAAATGTAAAGGCTCTATCTTTTCTTATGGCTGAATAGTACTCCATGGTATACATATACTAAAGTTTGTTAATACAATCTTTATGGAAAGAAGTATGTAAAATTCTTGAAGAACTAAAAGTCAATCTTCCCTTTGATCCCATAATCCCATTACTAGGTATCTTCCCAGAGAAACAAAAATTATTTTACCAAAAGGCCATTCACATCAGAATGTTTATTGCACCTCAATTCACAATTGCCAAGTCATGGAAGCAACCCAAATGCCCATCAATCGATGAATGGATTAACAATATTTGGGGAAGGATTTCTATTTAGGTGGTCTATCTCTTTGTTGATGTTTCCATTTTATTCATACATCGTTTTCTTGATTTTTCTTTTATTCAACTTTTTCTTTTCTTCAACTTGAGGTATCTTTAAGGCAATCATTTAAAAGTCTTTAGGCTGGGTGTGGTTGCTCGCACCTGTAATCCTAGCCTTCTGGAAGGCAGAGCTAGGTGGGTCTCCTGAGCTCACAGATTTGAGACCAGCCTGAGCCAGAGCGAGGCCTCATCTCTAAAAACAGTAAGTCATTGTGGCAGATGCCTGTAGTCCCAGCTACTCAGGAGGCTGAGGCAAGAGAATAACTTGAGCCCAAGAATTTGAGGTTGCTGTGAACTGTGATGCCAGAGTACTCTACCAAAGGTGACAAAGTAAGACTCTGTCTCAAAAAAAAAAAAAAAAAAAAGTCTTTGTCTAGTAGAGCTGCCATCAGTCTTTCTTAGGAAGAGGTTCTATTGACTTATTTTTTTCTTTTGAATGTGCCATCTGTTCCTGTTTCTTTATATAACTTAAGATTTTTCTGTTAAAAATTGAATTTAATAGTACTTAACTCTGAAAATATGATGCTTGCTCTTCCCCAAGATTTTCTGGGTTTTTAAATGTTTTTTTGTTTATCATTTTTGTTTCTTTGATTATTGTAGGTCATGTCCAGCTGCCAAGGATCAACCTAAAGTACAGACTTAATATTTTCTCAGGGTATTTTTTTTTTCTTTGTGGTTTTTGGCTGGGGCTGGGTTTGAACCTACCACCTCTAGTATATGGGGTCAGTGCCCTACTCCTTTGAGCCACGGGCACCACCTCTCAGGCTTTTTTTTAAGCTTATACTTTCCCTTGGTCATATATAATTACTTTCTAATTTCCCCATTTATGCAGTTGTTTTCAAATGCCCTAGTCTTTAATGTCTGACTTCCCAAAAAGGTGAATTAGAAAAATCAAGGGAGGAAGAAAAAAGGGTTCTGATCCTTTAAATCTTCTAGAACTCACGTCAATTAGGGAAAAAGTTTTTACGACTCACTTCAACTAGGAAGGTCTAATATAAATGACTACTTACCTCCTTGTATGTCTGTGATCAGAAACAGCAATCAGTGATAAGAGGACAGATACCCAGTATTTGGAGGGCAGGTCCTTTTTGTCTATCCTGGTTCCTGCAAACTATGTGCAAATTACTGCAGGAGCAGGTGTGCAGCTGCCTTTCAGACTAGAAGTAGAGAATGGGTAGTTATTGTTCTCCTAAGAACTAAAATTGCTCAAATTTAATTGCATTTTACTGCCCAGGCCTTCCCCAGAAAGTTTAAAGTCTTCAATAGACTGGAGAGCTCCAAAATAGTTACATCAGATATATTGTGATGACAGTACAATTATTGTCTGGGTAGAGAGACAGATTTCTGGTGACACTTCCCAGAATACTCAGTAGTAAATATCTTCATTATGTTAATATCATTATTTTAAATATATACTGTAGAAATTAATATTATGCCACTAGGGTATGATTAATAATAATGATAATAGCCATTTATTAAGTACCTCCACCAGCTAACTGCCCAAAACCATAAATAAATTAGGGATTATTATCCCTATTTTACAGATGAGGAGATGACATCTCTAAAGGTCAAATAATTTTCATGGAGTTACACAGCTGCTGAGTGGCAAGGCTTGGATTCAATTTGGTCAGTATTACTCTAAACCCGTGCTCTTTCTGTTACACTATGCCACTTTCTCAGCAAGTGAAGGGAATTCATTGTTCCTACCATTGTTATAATCTTGGTTTAAGCCTGTTAGTTAGACATTTCAGATTCATTTGATTTTTTTTCCCTTGACCACATTTTATAGCTAACTCCAACATTCCACCTTGCATTTAATTGTTCAATTTTTTTGTTTTTTTTAACCACTGAACAGTAGTACAATCATGTTTAGAAAGCACTTCCACAGGACTATCATGGTTAAATAATAATAATTTCCCCAAACTTGGAAATATTTGTATAATAATGTCTATATAAGTGGGATTCTAATTTTTTGGGGGGGGATTCTAAATTTTAATGAAATAGACATTAACAACATAAAATAAGAGTTTTATTGAGGCCCACCCAATGGCTTAGATAAGATCCAAAACGTCATTTGCTCTGACATTAGTGCCCCAAGAATGAAAAACTATCACATGAATACTTTTGTTTTTTAGATTAAACGATATTATGAAGAGGAAAAAGTCTTAAGTAGGAAACAGTGACACACCAGTTATATTAAAAAGAGATTGTCTATCTGAAGACAGTAATTTGTTTTGCGTATAAACACAGTAAAACAAAAACAAAACAAATTCTCATGGCAAAATTCAATTCTGAAATATTTGGTGTTCTTTTCCAGAAATTCATCAGAGAAAATATACAGATACTCAGTCATGTGGTCAATGGTGACTCTTCCTTCTCTTGTTTGTATTCATTCATTCATACAAATATGCATTCATTGCTTACCTAACAAATATCTACTGAGAGTTCATTGAGTGTGAGATGCTTTTGCAGGCTCCAGGCCCATGTATATGAATAAGACTAATATAGAGACAAAAAAATGTATGTATTCAAGAAATGCACAGCCAGTGAAGGAAAAGAGCACACCAAGAGATATGTATTAGCACACTGTGATCAATGTGTTTAGGTTAAATTCGATGGAGAAATATGCAAGCCCTTATCTGCCTTAGAAAAAAGGTAGTTAAAGAAGTATTTCATTAGATTTCATAGTATTCCATTAGTATAGTATTTAATTTCTATAGTAAGAATGCTTGGCATGGATAATCCTGATAATCGAGCCTTCATTCTGGCCCTTAAAAAAGAGGAAGAGTGGGTGGCGCCTATGGCTCAAAGGAGTAGGGTGCTGGCCCCATAACTGGAGGTGGCAGGTTCAAACCTGGCCCCTGCTGAAAACTGAGAAAAAAAAAGAGGAAGAGTAAGAAAAATAATGTAATATTTTAGTTTAAAAATAAGTTCAGTATACTTATTCTTAGTATATCACTTTTTAAAACATTTTATTCTGGTTATAAGCTAGGTCATAATTCTGTTTTTAAGATGGTCCTTCATTTTTGGTCATTATCAGAATTCAGGCATGAAGTCCTGTGATATGAATGATCCTGGGGATTCTCTCATTTACCACAATCATCTGTCTCTAAATCTCAGTAAAATCTCTCTCTCTAATATTTATTATTAAATAAAGCAATGCCAAAAAATAAACCCAAACACATGTTTTTATAGTCTTCTCATACTTCAAATATACTTATGTGAATAATTACAGCAAATTGTAACAGCTTAAAACTAAGACTATTCTTTCAATTTTTGGTTAGAATTTATGATAACAAGAATTTATTACTTCTTCAATAACTAAAATGTTCTAGCAGTAAGGTCCTATTTGTATGTTATCCAAATATATTTACTCATATATTTACACTGTAGTATATGATTTTTTTTCTTCCTCCTAAATTGGTCTTCTCTACCCTCCCTGCTTCCTTTCCCAATCCACTCAGGTCTTTCTCCATTTATTATCCATCCAACAATTCAGCCATTCAGCCAGCCAGCCTTCCTTCCTTCTACCAACTGATCCATCTGTATACCCAGTTAGCAGGTATATATTTAGTTCTTAATGTGGCTCATACTCAACAGATCCTAGAAGTGTAATGGTGAATTCACTGTGGCATCAGCCTTTAGGACTCTTACAGTCTAGGGCAATACTTTTCAGTCTTTTTTATCTCACTTGACACACTTGAACCTATAGAGTTAACCTTCTGCAGCATACTTAAATTATGTTGATAAAAAAAAGTAAGAAAAAAAAAAGAATGTACTTACAGTGGTTTGAACTTCTTTTGAAAATAATTTAATTAATGATCTTTAAAAACACATTATAGCACACCTAATATCCTGTCATGGCACACCAGTAAGCCATCACACACCAGGTGAAAATCACTGGTCTAGTGAATTAACTGGCAAATGTGGATGAAATTATAACAAATTGTATTATTGAAAAGAAGGGTCTGCTAAGGAAGTATGTTAAAAGGGTTCTCAGCAAAGTCAATGAAGTGCCCCAGAGAATATAGTGTCCAAGATTGGGGGTAAAAGAGAAGTTAAATTTTTCAGATATGAGAAGGGGTTGACCTAAAAAGAGAAATGTATTTTGTAGGATGATTAAATAAGAAACAGGTGTAGCTTCAGTCTTATTTAAGGATGGCTATCTCACAGTGTCCTGGTATTGCCTTAAGAATTGTAATTTCTATAAGGCTCTGTACTGACAATATTTGCTACCAATTTCTGTTTCAGTTTTGGCTGGAAGTAGTGAGATTGTGGACACATGAGTGTATGTGTATGGTGTATTCAAGCACATATTATTTAGCCACTTTTCATGAACAAGAAGAATGAATTGACTTTGAAAAGATCTTGTATTTGATAGATACATTAAATATGGTCATTGAACCCACAACCTGAGTCAATTTTTGGATTAGGTAAGATTTATATTAATAGAACTACATCTGGCTGACCTCTTTACCCACAGCCACAAATCCTTTCAAGTACTGGTTCACCTATAAATAATTTTTCTAGTAAATACAATTTTAACTATGTACTCTTGATGTCAAGGACCCCTACTATGTTGTCCCACCTTCTAACTTCTATTATCCTCTCATTCTCCCTTTGTTCTCTTTCAAATACCTTCTTTCAAAGTTCATCTACTCTATCCCATTCTTTGTGTCCTCAATACTTATTTTTGTTATCCTCCGCATCATAACAGACTTCTGTAATGGACCTTCCACAGTGGTTTAATAAAGTTTTCTCTGTTCTCCAGCAAGATCTTTCTCAAGATTTGTATCTTACAGCAGATCTATAATGAGCTACCAGAAAGTGATATGAAGAGTGGAATCAATGAGTCCACATTACATGTGGCCAATAATATGCCACAATTCTTCTCCTCTGAATAACAAATTCATCTTTAAAAATTGTTCAGTCCATGCCTTAACACATGTGTTAAAGTCATGACTTCAGATTCTAACACATCAATGAAAATGTATCCCACTCATAAGACATAGAAAATCATCTTTTATGTCAGGAGTAACTCTTCATCATTCTAATAACAAAAAATAGCCAGGCATTTTTTGTACCTGTAGTCCAAGCTATTTGGCAGGTTGAGGCAAGAGAATTGCGTAAGCCTAGGAGTTGGAGGTTGCTGTAAGCTGTGACGCCATGGCACTCTACCAAAGGCAATAAAGTGAGACTCTGTCTCTCCAAAAAAAAAAAAAAAAAAAAGTTTAATTATCAAAAAAACAAGAGTCAAAAACTTTTACTCGCATTATTTACCTGTAAATATTCATCAATTATTAGGGGAGAATGGAGATTGGAAGAGAATAGTTCTTTCATCTCAAGAGCTGAAAGCCATTATTTGTTTCTTGTAGAAACCATAATTATTCATCCATTAGCTATGATCACTTCCTGATGCCCTGGATTGCCCCAACATGACCAAATCTTCCTACCCATCCCAGGCTATCTTCTTTTATTTTTCCTTCATAATGCTACCATCTTGTTTTCTGTCTTATAGAGGAAAAGTAGTCATAATGCTGGAATACAATACTTGACCATGACTTTTCATAGTGTCAGTCAACTTAAGTTCTTTCAATTAATTAAAGTTATAATAAAAGATACCATTATTGAAAGAAGAGTAAAGTTGCCTCAGGAAAAACATGAAATTATTTTAAAAGGTGCATGTAAAAAGAAACCATTGAACAACCAAAGCTTACCTATTACCATGTGTCTCCCTCTTTTTCCATCTGGTAATTTTTTTTCTAGCTGAGAGAATCCCTATTCTTCCTCCTTCTATTATCCTGTACTTATCTGTCTTGCTCATGAATCTATGTGATTTGCATCTAGATAACTTACTAGCTCAAGAGCCCATCATCAGCTGACAAGTTTCTTCTCCATCTCTCAGTTTATGTTTTTGAGAATAAATAATTATCTCATACTATCTTTTCAAGCTAGGCTATGTAAGTCATAGGTCTTAGAAAATTCTATTCAGAAGCCATCCTAATCAAATCAGTTATGTCTAGGGGTAAGCCCTATGTATTTCCTGTCAAATAGAAATTTCCCCAGAGAGGAGGTTGGCTTGGCAGCCACTGTGAAATATATCAATGTTCTCTGTATTTCCCATTATTATAATATTGGTGCCTTACTTATACTTCTGGGAAAGTAAGACAGTGAAATCTATAAAGCACACACATTTACATTCTCTCTGTCTCTCTCTTTCTTTCTCTCTCCCACACACACGCACAATCAGATTCATACATTGTGTAGGGGGAGAGAGGTTACACATGCATTACCTTTCTGAAATTACTGCTTTTATATTACTAAAACAAACATAAGAACCAGCTGATTTTGTGATATTACTGTGAGTAGAAGAATTCAAAAATTCAAAATTGTTTTTGAAACTTTAGAGAATAAATAAGACATTTCTGGCCACTGCAGATATCTAAGACTTTATTTGAGGCAACTTTGGGTAATCACAGTATAAGAATGCTTTTCAGGGATAGAAGATCTTTAAAAACAGGACTATCTATAATGTGACATAAGTTATTTTAAAAAGTTGTAGGCAGGAGAAAAGTGGACAATTGGGAAATGAGCTTGGGAGCCAGAAATATAAACTTATACTCAACTTGTATGTAAACATAAAAACATACGATATTTTTCTCAAAGTGTCATTTCTTCCCTTTTCTCCTGTGAATCACACACTCCTATATGTGCACACAGCACACTGATTCCATCATTTGAAGACTAAACTGGGTCAATTGCCAAGCATTCAACTATTCAGTTTTTATTCTTGTATTCAATGTTGAGTTCCCTTGACAGCTAAAGAATCTAATTTACCCCCAAAGTGGTTGAATTGGTGATGCCCAGCTAGACGAACCCACACAAAATAGCTTTTTTTATTGTTACTCACTGACTTTTATTGGATAGAATGTGGACAGAAAACTTGAGCAAGGAAAACTGTGGCTGATCCCAGAGGTTAGAGTATTATTACATATGCTTATTTCAAAGTTATATGATTATATGAGAACTTTCTTTCTCCAGAATATTTCGAAATTAACTCTTCTTCATTTTGAGTCTATAACCATGAATCCCTCTTACTTCCTGAAAACTCCTCGTGGTTTTTCAAATCCTTATTGTAGGTTCATCACTGCTTCCAAGCCCCTGTCGTATCCACTTCTGTACTTTTCTTCCCTGCCTCTCCTTATTGAACGTCTTTTAGCTCCTGTATCCATAGTCCTTTTTGTCCTGGGACTTGCATCAATTGTTACCTATACCTGGGATAATCTTCCCTTATCTTCATCTGGCTAGTCCCAAGCCAATCTCATTCTTCAATCTAGATGTCACATTCTCCAAAGCTTATCTCTAACCCTCATGACCATCCATCTTTCCATCTCTTTCTGCCCAGATATCTCAATAGGCTGTTGCAGGCCTTGACCCACAATTCATTGTAGCACCCCATTCTCTGGAAAACGACAAGCTCCACATGCCAAATGTCTATCTACATTACTCCTAAATCCCTGGCCCTGAGCACACAGCTCGACAAATGTGTGTTTTGTGAATATTTGTTAAAACAGTGGATGAATGACAAAATGTAAACATTTACCAAATTAAGTATTAGACTTGAAAATAGGTGGGTAACTACTTGGTAACATCTAGCCAGAGGTTAAGAAAAATGTATTATTGATAGTTTCTTTAGGGTAAACTGTACTCATTTCTCTTCATCACAGATTATTTTCAAGGCAATTTATTTATTTTTTAATTTTTCAGTTGGAGAATAGGGTCTTATTATTTATTTACTTAAGACCATGTAACTTTAAGTGTTAAATATAGTAGGCGCTAAATCACATGATACATTACTCATTTGAAAGGGTTTCCCAAGAAGTTTTAAACTTTAAAATTATGGAAGTTCTTCAGTGCTAATGAACTTGGTAATGCTCAAATTAATTAGGGTCTTTTTCTTCTTTAGTTTTATTCCCAAAAGTAAAGAGAAAACTTTCTACTACATAGAAACCCTTGTGAGACTTTTGTTATTTTTTTCAAAGTAATGACACCTCTAGAAAAGATAAAATGCTGAGTGATTACCTTTGTTGAAGCTAAAGGGAAGAGCATGATGATTCTCTCCTGGTGGACCTGACAGCTCTGAGCTCTCACCATTACTTAGAGTATGTGGACCAGGGCATCCATCTGGGTTTAGCTTTCCTCACACTCATTTCAAAATCAACAGTTCTCTGGGGGGAAAGGTGGGCTTTTTTCCTAAATTATCAATCAGTTTCAAGGTCTTTTAGGGGAAGTAAACATATTCTTATGTTTGAGAAATTCATCTTGTTTGTTTATAGGTACTTGGGACTTAAATTTATAGTATTAAGCATGTATTACTTACTCAATGATAATGCTACAGACGCATATGGAAGTTAGCATGAGGGGTGTTTATGAGGGAATGCTCTGGGTCAGCGCTGTGATAGGGAGGAAAGGAAAGGAGTGAGGAGAGAAAAGTTGTGCTGTGATGCAGGATCACTGGCAGCTTTGTATCCTCTAGAGTTCTAATCATACAACTTGTCTAAGTCACATCTTAGTCAAGTTAGTCTAAGAATGATAGGCCCTTTCACTCCCCTATCATTAGATATGGTTCACCACCAAGTGGCAGAACCTTACCAAGGCATCTCTGCAGTTGAGACCTAAAGAGATTGGCAGTTGAAGGCTGTCTGTTGACAGCACTCCAAGCATGTCACAGCAAGTTTATCATTTTAGGGAGTACTAGGTGATATTTTACAGACAGATATTGTGAAAATGCTAAGTGACAATAAAACAAGTGAGATGTATTAATTTTGACAAATGAAATTTTCTGTTATAAACAAGGAGCTAGACCTAGAAAGACTCAAGGGATAAAATACATTATTCTTGATATATAGGAAAAGTAGTCACTAATTATGACCATGACAATCAGGAAAGGTCTCCCAGAGGAGGTGCCATGAAAGAATCACTCAAGGATGGGCAGCATTTCAACAGGTTGAGAAAGTGTAGGGGAAGGACCTTATGTGCTGAGGGAAAGCATGACACCAGGCAGAGAGGAATAGTGTCAAGAGATGAATGGTAGAAGTTTGATTGTGAGATAAAGATAGAAGATGAAGACAGTAGCAGAAGGGAAGAATAGATGGAGCAGCCAAATCCCATAGTAGACATCTTTGAATACAAGCCTGCAGATATTAAAAAATGCAAAAAGAAAAAGAAGAAAATGCTGTTTCAATCACAATTTAATACCACCATGGCTTTAAATTCAAGTTACATATAAGTTTTTATTACTTGGATATATATTTTTTTGAGTCCCAGAAAGCAGAAGCTAGAAAAAAATTGAAGAACCTGGCAACATTGGGTCTGCATCATCTCATGAAATACTACACATTAAAGCAAAGTAACAAGCACCCCCCTGGATACTTGACACATACTACTCTTCATTTCTCCAGTCTCTCATATTCTCAGTAAATCTACTTTGAGCCTGCCCCAGTCAGCTGTGCTTCTTCTCCAATCTCTATCTATAGGCTCTGGCATTGATTGATGGCCCTCATTCATTCTCATATCATCATTTCATGAATAAGGAATCCAAGACCTAGAGGGAATACCTGTATATGACTCCAAGGCCCTACATCTATCCTATCCCAGCTGAGCACTAGATCATATTGTCAAATTTCAGTAATATTACAAAGAAGTCTCATTGCAACAGATAGACTACAAAGTTTCATGATGTATTAGCTATCTATTTATATGTAAAAAAAATTAACCCATATGTAGAGGTGTAAAACAACAATAAACCTTTACCATCCCACATGCTTCCGTCATGGTTCTGACTTGGTGTCTGTCATGAAGTTGCGTTTAAAATGTCATTCATTTGCTATGGGTATCTGAAGGCTTGGTACAGGGTAAAGAATCCACTTCCAAAGTGGTTATTCACATGCATGCCGAATTGGTGCTGGCAGGTGGCTAAAGTTTTTGGTGGACTTCTTCATAGGATTTCTTGACTGTCCTCATAGCATGGCAGCTAGCTTTCCTTAGGGTGTGTGATTTTAGAGAAGGAAGCTAAACCCACATTGACTTATAGGATGTAACCATGAAAGTCATACTCAGTCATTTCATAATATCCTGTTGGTCACACAGGTCAGCCATATTCAGCTGGGACTACACAGGGGTTGTAAATACAAATAATCACTAGAGACTATTTTGGGTCTAACTTCCCCACATGAAGACAGGGGCCACATCACTTTTTTATATTTCTTCATCAGTATCTTGAATTATTGGTGGGCTCATTTTTTAGCTCTCTGTGGCTATCTCACAGGTATGAATTGACTTTTATATGGTTATAGTGTGACAACATTTTATAAAATCATTCCAACATCTTTTAGTTAATTAAACTGTGGTCAGTATTTAAGAAACAATGCAAGAAAAGTTTGTATATAAACCAAATTATATTTAAAATACACATATATAAAAACAAATCTTTTAAAACTATGACTCACAGAGAGGGCTGATACTAGCATTGATTTATCACTTGTTTTGCTCGATTAACTCAATACAACTTTTCCTAGTCTGTTTTGCAGTGGTCAGTGATAAAGACCAGATTTCTTATGAATTATATTCTACCTTTAGCCAGTACTGTTCCTGATAGTGTGCTAAGCTTCAATGTTCATGAAAAGAACAAAAATAAAACTATGATTTTTTTTTTCAAATGCATAATCTGTGCATAGAGTTTAAGGCACTTTCTTGGACACAGATTAGATATTTACATTTTCTGTGATTTTACAATTCTAAATATGAAATGTGAAGGTTGCCTCCATATTAGAGTAGCAGTAGCATTGTCCGTCCACATAAAAGCTCTCCATTCACAAAGGTGAGTCTTTGTTTACCTTTCGAAAATACTTTACAAGAGGCTGTGGGTAGCATTTCCAATAAGGAGAAGGCCAGTTGATCAGATAGCAGCAAAACTAATGAAAAGCATCATGGAAGTGACAGCAAGATTAATTAAGTTCCTCCAGTCGTATTCACGTGTGGCTGTGCAGAGTTCCTTTGGGTACCTCTGCAGTTAAATGGTATTCATGGTGACAAATACTGTAGATTTCCAGAACTGACACTTTTGAGTCAAGGGTAAAAATCACATCCGGTCATTTTATCTACCAAAAGGATCAGAGATGAGCCCTTAGGATTATTAGTATAGTTGAGCAAAGCCAAGATGAGATTGAGATATAATTAAAAGAATGTTGAAACTGTAATATTTTGTTTTCTGATAACACATTTCCTTTATGTAGTTTAGACATTTTGACAGAAGAAGCCAAACAAATTTCCACTTACTGTATTTGACTGGAGGCACAGAATTATGCACACTTGGAAGCGCTTTCAATTACTTTGTGAATTCTTGCAACATTGAGGAACAATTGCACTATCTCTCCATTCACTCTATATAGTTATTATCACAGTATATATAAAAATGGAATGTGCATGACCTAAAACATCCAGATTTACTGGAGCTATAATCAATTTATCTTGAAGAATGTCTTTTTTTATGGCAAAAAGAAGGAATTCAATATAATGCTGTTTACTTCTTTCATTTTGTTTGCAAACTGTTTGTTGTGGGTCTGGGTCTAGGAGGGCTGATTCTCAAATTGCTGCCCAGGAACCATAAATGAATTTTATTTTAAGAAAAATTGGAAATCTCTGGAGTGTATAAGATCATTCAACCTGGCATACAAGATATATTAACTCATGTTACTCTGTCACCAATGCCTTCGGAGGTATATTATTACATTTCTGTCCTTGGAAACATGAAGCTCATTCATGTATTCATTCAGCAAACACTTCCTACATTATCTGCCAAAGAAAATTTAAATCCTTTAACAAGGAATGTGAGATCACATATAATATGGCTTCTGTGTTTTCCTCTTTAGCCTAACTTTGCTTGAAGATGTTTTAAGAAACTTACTCTTTAATATTCTAATTTGTCCTTCATCTCTGAGACATATCATTCACAATCCCATTCTTACTTTGTGTCATCTATTACCTTTTTCTATACTATATCCAAATCAATATTAAAGATAGGGCTTACTTTTTACCTCTTCTCTTCAGTTTTCCAGGATTGACCAAATACCATGATAATATCATCTTTTACCAAATCATTTTATACATGTCCCAGAGTATTCATTTGATACATTGTTACCTTTATTTTCACTTAATTTTTAGATACGTGCTTTTTTCCTCAACTAAGATACTAAGTGCTTTGAGGAACAGGTAGGAAGCTTAAACATTTGGGTTCAGTGATTTGTTATGATGGGATGTCCACATTTTTTCTTTTTTTATAGGGATATTGGTGGTTATAATGATTAGACTCCCTACAAGTGAGGCATCAAACCATGTAGTCAGGTGCTTCCAAACTTATGATGTGGTGGCCGTCTGTTTTGGGGGACAATGTATTGATAGGTATAAAGCAAAAAACCATTGTCTACCACATTAAAAAAATTATAGAACTTACTGAAGGACTTTGGGGAGAACAAAATGAAAGACATGAAAGAGACAATACAAGAATTTTCAGAAAAGATGTTTATAATGCTTGTTATTATAATAGAACCAGGATTATCAATGAATCAGGGCAAATACACAAATAAAAGTCCATGGAAGGGAGAAGCTTCCTCTGAGTCACCCTCTGCCTGAACTGAACTCTGTGTTCTTGACTCCGGTACTTGGCTCCCATTTTAGCCTCCTGACCTGCTTCACCCACAAGATTTCTGATCGGTCTTTTGCCTGATGGCTGAGTGAACCTTTATTTCCTAGCTAGCATTTATACAGAGCTCTGGGATTTTTATCTTTACCTTAAGATTACCCTCGGTGTCTCTTCCTTGTACATGTAATTCTGACTACTGTCTCTTTCCACAGAAAGACAATACCTCCTAGACAATGTCTGATGTTACTGTCATATTTTTGTCACTGAGCTTGGGATGCATTTCTGCTATGTTTTGAGGTATGTTAAAACATTGAGGGAAATAACATTTATCTAACATTTTCTGTGAATCCAAAGAGGCTTCATTTTCCTGGGGGGATATCAATAATTGAACAGGTCACTGGAATGTAATTGGATAAATACTGCACAATTAGCTTCCAAACTGGGAGTTTCTTAAGGGAACATATGAGTTAGACAAAGCCCATGGAAGACATTTTAGACAACAAAATATCTGAGCAGTTTTGGGTGGTATATAAACCTAGTGAGTCAAAGAGAAATAGAAAACGGTGTTGTTGGTAGCATATAACTTTATACTCTCAGTAAGATCAGTAAGAAACATCATCTAGGCCAAATCCTTAGGCCACTCTAGTCTAGTCCAGGGCCTGTTAGGAACTTGGCCACACAGCAGGAGGTGAGCAGCAGGAAAGTGAGCAAAGCTTCATCTGTATTTACAGCCATTCCTCATTGCTTACATCACTGCCTGGGCTCCACATCCTGTTCCATCCCTCCATCTCCCCCCGTTGTGAAAATATCTTCTATGAAACAGGAACCAGGTACCAAATTGCTTGGGGACTACTGATCTAGAGGTAGAAAACGTTAGACTTTCTAGAGGTAGAAAAAATTTATTCACTCAACATGCATTTATTGCATGCTTCCCATGTTTCAGACAATGTTTAAGACACTGAATATAGCGTGAACAGGAGGACATGTTGCTGCCTCATGTCTCTTCTACTCGGGGGAGAGAAGCAATAAACTATAACTATTGATTGAGTAAGATGAAGGGTGCTTTAGGTCCTTTATAAGAAAAAGGTGAAAGTGGTTCCAAATCCTACTGGGTAAATTGAAATTAGAAAATCCTAGAATGTAATCTTCACATATATAGAGATTTCTGTAATGTCACTGTTATACTTTTAACACCTAGAATAATACTTGTCATAGAAATACTCAAGAACTATTTTTTGAGTGAATAAACATTCCTAGATTACAATAAACTCCAAGGTAAGATTTATGAGAAGGCTCTCAATGCTAGTTGCTAAGTATTATTTAAAAGGCCCCTTCTAACAGGATATCAGAATTGGCAGGACCATTTCCTATTAACTGACTACCAGAATGGATAGGGCCATGTATAAAAGGGATTTATTATATATCTCCAGAGCCAGTGCAAAGAGGTAGAATTTTGAAATATTATGATATTTATAGGGATTTTATTTTTATCACAGTGTTATCATTTTATTGTTCCATAGGCAACTAACTTTTCCTAATGTCCCCAGGCATTTAATTTACATGAAAACATCAAGTGAAGATCTAAGAATAAAAATGATTTACAAGTTTATAGTAGTGTCTACACAATCTAAAAATTCTACTTAAAACATTGCACAGATCAACTGAATTAGGTATTTATTCTCATACAGATAAATTACTTACCCACATTTCAAACTGTTTTGACATTGGGTGGTGGTAATATTAGAGGTAAATTCAGGCTTAAAATAAGTAACCTTCCAGCACATGTCATTTGTAAATCAACAAATATGCATTTAATATGTTATTGTGCTTTCAACAAATATTCACTCACTAAACACTCACATACTTCTCCTCTTGCTCTTAAAATGTCCTTGGGGTCAGTGTTGACCCTCTTTTCTTTTTTTATTCTTCTATTTCCCTTGAAGATATTATCTAATCTAATAGATTTGATTACCATCTATAAGATGGTGACTTTCAGATTTAAATGTGAAGCCCGAACATCTACTCTGGGCTCCAGATCCACATAGCCAAACTGGTACAGAACACGTCCACTTGAATATAATGGGAACATCAAACTAAATATGCTCCATGTTAACCACCTTCTGACCTTCACCCAAGCACGTTCTTCCACAGACTTCCCCATATCAGAAGGATGTGGAAACTCTATTCCTTTAATTGCTCAGCTCTCAATTTTTAAATAATCCTTTATATATTTTTTTCTTCCATTGCCTATCCAGCCCATCAGAAAATTCTATTGACCCATTTTGCCATATGTCCTGAATCTGACAACTTTTGACTGCTTCTACCATGTCCAAGTCACAGTTCCTTTTCTAGATTATTACGAAGCCTTCCTAACTTGTTACCTTGCATCTTCCCTGGCTCCCTTTAATTCATTCTCCACACATCAGTAACAGAGAACCTGCTTAAGGATGTCAAATAATGTTACCCCAAAGGCGTATCATATAAGTTATCCTAAAAATATAAGTCCTCCTATACCTGTAAAGTACTACTGAATTTGGGTTCATGTTGGCTACTTGACTTCAACTCTTCATTTCCTCTTCAGTACCTACTCATGCCACTCTACCACATCATGCCTTGTTGTTCTTCCTGGTACCCACTAAGCATGCCCTACCTTGACCTTTGTATTTTCTATAGTGTTCTTCATCCAGGACATAGAACAATGCCAGGCACGTTACAGGCATTCATAAGATGCTAAGAATCTATTCAAAAATATTGAATGAATTAATAGATAATGAATTCATTCATTAAATGACTGATTTGTATTAGGTCATGGACATAAAAAAAGAACATCCTCTTTCATTTGGGTAACAGACTGGTAAAGGCAAATTCCCACACTAAGTTTAAATGCTAGAAAGAAAATTAGAAGAGTGTGCCACACAGAAAACAATAGAAGAAGTGCTTCATTTAGCCTTGTGGTTAGAAAAGTGTTCCCGCAAACACAATATTTGAACAGAGTACAGAGACCGAACTAGGAGTGTCTTGGTAGAGAGAGCAGGTAAGAGGTGATAGAGTCTTCAAGAGAACTGCAGTCATACACTGGGGTTGGAGGGAAGAGTGTGAAGGATAAAGTATTCACAAATGGACAAGTAAGTAGGAGCCTGGCCATGGAAGGACTTGTGAAAGGAAGGTGGGTGAAGTACAGAGACAGGGAACTGTACTGAGCAAGGGAACGACATGATCATATCTTGGTCTAAAAAGATAACAATGTATTTAATATAGAGAATGGATTGGACATGGACAAGCCTGGAGTTAGGAACATTGCATAAAACTTTATTGCTGTAATGTACACAGGCAGACTGAACTAAAGGCCAGGGGAAGGCAATGGGAGACACAACTGGGCTATGCTAACTTCATGCTAAATCACTGGTGCATCTCACTATGAGATTTGAAAGGACAAACATGCTCACCAACTGTGGCCTGCAGTGCCACCTGGCATCTGTATTGCGTGGAATTTAAGAACAGCTGCTGCTAAGCATGGACAAATTCAATTTGTGAAAACACTTGCACAAAATACCATCAACCTCAAAAAATTAACTTCAGGCACATAGAAAAGTATGATGTCTTACACACAATACAGCTGTACGGAATATGCTTATTCATTCACTCACAAATATTTATTGTATAGCAACAAGCAGCAGGTACCCTTCTAAAGACTATGGATACAACCTTGAAGGGAAAAAAATCCCTGTCCCATTGAGATTATGTTCCAGTGAGGAGAGGTCAAAATAAACAGCTGCCTACAATAGTGTGTCAGATGATCGTAATTGCTATGGACAAAAATAAGAGAGACAGGAGGTTAGCAAATACTTGGGGAAGGACAACAGCAGCTAAAAACTGGAAAAAGAGACAGTGAATGACTATACCGATAAACCTCCCTTTGAGCAAGAACTGAATGGAATTAGGGATCAAGGCAGGCAGTTGTATGGAATGCTAACCTAACCATGATGTTTAAATTCAAAATATGCAACTGGTTTGAGGGCATGCTTTAATAGTGAAAGATATATTTTTATCTGGCAAGCAGGTTGATGCCATGGTTGGACCCTGATGACCTGACCTCATTTCCCCCTCAGAAGCTCACAGGTTCTCAGAGTTTCCTAGAGACAGTTAAGGGTCAGGGGTTTGAAGCTTCTCTGGCAGCTGCTAAGCCATCCACTTGAAATGACATGTAAGAGTCTCTCAGGCACAGCTGGCATGTTCCCAATCTTGTGCCTAGCCAACATCTGCTATAGCTTCATGTGGATGTCATTATACTTTAAAATACAAAATAGGGTTGGGTATAGTGGTTCATACCTATAATCTCAGCACTTTGGGATGCCGAAGCAGGAGGAAGACTTGAAGCCAGGAGTTTGAGACCCTGGGCAACATAACAAGAACCTGTCTGTACAAAATATAAGAGAATAGCCAAGCATGGTGGTGCATGCCTGTAATCCCAGCTGCATGGAAGGCAGAGGTGGGAAGATTGTTTGAATTCGGGAGTTTGAGGCTGCCGTGAGCTGTGATTGTGACACTGCATGCCAGGCTAACATATGGGCACACTTATATATAGAGTGTGAAGACGTCAGAATCATAGAAACCATGAATAAAATGTTGGCTACCAGATATTAGGGGGCAAGCAAAATAGGGAGAAGTTATTCACATCAACAACAATAACAACAACAAAAACTGTTGCACTTTTTCTTTATAAATATAATGTTTACAAATAAAGTAATTTTAGGTGAAACAGAAGAAGTTTAAAATCAATATAAAAATCATTTGTTTTCCATCAAGAGATAAGCAAACTTATATCTGAGTCCTCTACATGACATGTATTTCTTAATTGAGGGTGTAGGGGGCACCTGCACAGCCCCCAGTTAAGGTGGACATTTTCCTTTCTTTGGTTGAACAGAATTCTATTGTATGACTATTATACTCCGTTGCTTCTAGGATGCCATACTTCCTGAGAGGTGACATACTGCTCTTTGGGGTATAATCCTCTATAGACTAGGTAGAAGTTGACACATTTTATTACCAAATAAACTCAGCCTATACTCATATATTCATGACCACATAGAGATCACTGTGTTTCTGAAAGACGCAGTGACATTATTTTATCAGGGAAGACCTTTATCTGAGACATTATAAACAGCACATTTATTTGAAGAAGGAAACCTGTTAGAAGACTCGGACATAAATTCAATGTAACAAATAGTATGACATCTGTTCTTTACTAAGCACGTCACTGAGGAGTTACTTAACATCTCGGAGCCTCACCTTCTTTACTTGTGGCATTGATAATCTCCACCTTTCTGTATCCCAACTTGCTAGTAGGAAAGATGACATGTGAAAGCACCTTGTCACTGTAAAATGACATACAGGTGCAGGGGTGTTATGAATGATTAAAGCAGTCCTTTAGTGTTTCACATCTCCTGTTTTAAACTCAACTCTCAATGCTTGTATCTTCCAACTACAGATGCTCAAATGGACCCAAAACTCTAACATTAAACTACAGTGCCCCCTAGCCCATGTAGGAGGTCAAGGCAGCTGACAGGCTTCATGAATAAGCTCTACCACAGATGGTTCTTTTGCCTGAGGGAAAGGCCATTAATTGTACTTTTGGACGATTTCCATCTGTCCAAAAGGAAAAACGCTTAAGCATTTTCTTCAGTACTTGCCTGAAACATTGGTTTTATTTTTTGTTTTTTAAAAAGGAGTAAAATTAAATATCCTTTACTATTTAAATTTCCCTCCTCCAGAATTCTGTAAATGAAGTCTTTTTAAAAGGATAGCATGAGATTTATCTTAGGATTCAGTGTGATGTTTCTGATTTTTATTTTATTACCGATTTGTGATCTTCAAATTCTTTATAATATAGTGTAAGAGAGGATAGTAGTAACAGTACTCTTTTCACAGAGGGAGAATATGGGGTTAGGCTATTTTTTTTTTTTTGCAAGATTGCACAGTAAGCTGTTATTATGAGCCTCAGTCCCCCTACTTCTAATACACACTAAACTCAAAACAGATACAGAACTGTGTAAGGAAATACCATTGAATATTTCATGTCAAAATATAGAAATATTTGCTAATATGGTTTACCAAAGCAAGATTAAAATATATATACATACCCATTGCTTTCTTCCAATAGGCTACAGTTCTTGTTTATCTTTGGTTTTTAATCTCATATTTTTTATGTTTTTTTTTTAAGTGGTACAGTAGGTAAATGGAGCCCCAAAGTGATGAGTTCTTAGGAAACTGAAATTACTGTACAGGTTTATTTTTCATGCTGAGCATTTAACTATTAATCAGCCCGGGTTTCAGAGATTTCTTGGAACATCCTTTTCAATATAAGATAAGGACTGCAATTCATTACACCATGGGAGGAGCCAGAAGCTTTGCTAAGCTCTGCCTTCCTTGACTGTTCATTTCAAATTTAATGGGAGTGTGTGCATTAGTGTGTGTGTGTGTGTGTGTGTGTGTGTGTGAGACTATGCTATATTGGTGACCAGGCTTGAATTATGACACAATCATGGTTGACTTTCAGGCTGTAGTCTTTCCTTCCCCTTTAGGGAGGTCAGAGATCATTTCAGCCTCAGTGTGCTTTTTACGACCCATTAAGGGGACAGCCAATGTGATTACAGGAAAGCGGGAGGTGACTTTTTTCACCGGTCATTTTTCTTTTCATTTCGCTATTAACCTAGCTCAGAAAACACTCAAGACATGACTCCTCACCAACTCCTGGCTTTGTGTGATCTGATTGCTTCTAAGGGAAAATCTCTATTACCCTAGCAATGGTCCCTTGAGTTTCTCTTTTATTTCTCTGATGTATAAATATCACAAACAATAACAACAGCAAACCCTCCAGCCTCCAGCGAAGAGAATGGGAGCACGGGGCAACATCACTCTTCTTACTATTTTTTTTTTTTTAACTTGGTAGGAGAGGCTAAATTTTGGCGAGGATGGTGGCATTTATAGGAGGGGCGGGGAAAAGTGTGTCTAATTATATGTTAATAGCTGAACTTGCCTTACCCATGACCCTTCCCCCCCCCCTCCACCTTGCACGCCGGCGAATTTCCTCCGTGTGCTCTTGTGTGGCTCGGCAGACCCTTCTCTCTTTAAGAGAGCCTCCCGCGCCCCTCACTCCGCCCCTTCCAAATCTCTGGGCTCGTCAAAGCTTCCCGAGAGCCATGGTTGGTCCAGGCAGGCGATCAGAGCACCTCATGGAGCGGCTGCTTACCAGGGCTGGGGTGGGGTGGGGTGGAGGGGTCTGTTTGTAGTACTCTCAGTCCTGATGTCACAGGCGCGGCAAGGACATCGCAAGGAGGAGTCGGATTACAGTAAGGATGGGCAGTGCAGCAGGCAGCCCCAGCGCACGCTCCAGCCGCCGGGGATCTTAGCCCTGGAAAGGCAGCCTGCAAGGCGCTCACCCCGCGGAGGAGGCACGCTGCGCGCTCGCTGCTCTCCACGCTGGGGACGTTTCCACCGAATGTAGCATGAAACGGCTCTGCTCTGCGTGTCAGCCTTGGGTGCGAGCTAAAGCCGAAGACGCCGCGGTGGGGTTTCAGCTGTCTGATTAATGAGAAACATAATGTATTTTGGTGAGTGTTCACTCTGATGCTGTAATGCTGGGGGTGCCCGGTTCTTCATCAGTGCAGACAAGCCCCTTACAAAAATCTTTAAGCTGCAAAAATAAATTGCATTCAACCTACCTCCAGTTGGCAACTGGAAAACGAAGCTGGTGCAGCCTTCGGAGCTTTCTTTGTGCTACCATCGGGGTTGTTGTCTTAGCTACAGAGGAGTTTAAGTTGGAAAAGAAAAGAGATAATAGGGGTGGAGGGAGGGCAAACTTTGCCTTGATTTGTCGGAATGAAGTTGGCCTTTTTAGCGAGGTGAAGAGGGAGAAATGGTGCAGCGTGGGAAGTCACGAGCTAACTTAATGGAATGTGAAACAAAGTTCCTATACTACGGATGCTGTGAACGCTGAGTCAATATGAGCTTTTCATTAAGCCTCGGGTTTTTTCCTAGTTCCGAGGCAGGAAAGGAAAACATTCTCTAGTGAGCAGCGGTTGAGCAGCTGAGAACACTCCCCCGTACCATCCCACTGCTCCCTGGAGCTGGGAGCAGCCCGGCACAGAATGCACATTATTATAAACCTTTAGAGGTCTCGGAGCTGTTAAATATCTGTGCAGTTTAGTTTTGTGCTACGGTGGAAAGCTCATTCAGATATTTGGCTGTGCTGTTTGCATTTCCAGAAAGCATGTTAAGGCTTAGACCTGGGCTATCAGTTGAGCACTGGCGGTGGGCTCCACGCTGTACGTTTGAACATAACGCTGCAACTTCCTACTAGGAGAGAAGGCAAACCCCTCCGCTAGAAAGGAAGCCAAGATTAAGGCTGAATATCCTTTTCTCCTCCCTGAAGTAATGCTTTCCTTCTGTAAGTCCCGTCCGGCCTCATCATTTAACGGCATCTATCTGATATTAAAAGGTTCGTGAGAGCGACTGAAGCGGGGGCTAGGGAATGTATCTAAGATGCAAATGCTCCGGGTGGTTTCTCGGTTTGCTTTAAATATTAAACCAAGAGTCTTCTTTCAGATTAAAGAGGTATTGAGGTAAACTTGTGTTGGGGCACTGCTGGTTTGTTGGGTATTTATTTTCTGTGTGTACTATTTGCTTTATTTTGTCTTCTTGAGCCTTTGAAACATTTGAGAAAGTGTGGAAGGAACCCAAGTTGCAAAAGCTAAATGCCTTTAGTTGTCGTGACAGCGATTTTGATTTCCCTGTAATTTGTGTCGTATTAGAAAAGAAGTCTTAAAATAATCTAAATTGATTTGGAAGAAACAATCTCTATTCCATAGCCAAATTTAAACAGAATCCAGAGTTAAACACCGCCTCTCTCCAGAGCGGAGTGATGGAGGTGGCAAGCTTGTTCATTGGACACTAATAAAAGTGTTTATTATGAATATATTATTGATAAATGGAAAAACTTGTAAAAATAATATGACTTCAGGATCAGATAAAATTTCAGTATCTGGAATGATACTGAGGGGTGATGAAATATATTATAATCTTAGGTTAAGTTTTCAGCCTCTTCCAACAATTCCTTACTTGATTGTGGTAGGGACTTAGGGCTGTTGAGAATAGCAGTAGAATCTATAAGTACTGGTCAAAGGCTGTCCACCAGTATACTGGATATGTTATGGCTATTGGGGAAATATTCACTGGGCTAACTCATATTATTAACTGTATGCTAGCACAGCCTCTTTCTAAAGCAGAGTGATTCACAGGGTAATTAGTTTCATTGTGTAATGCAAGTTTTTAATAGTACATATCTAAATGTGATGTCCTACTTACTTCAGGTGAAACTCTACTCTTTGCCCTTTGTGTCATGAGCATGGATTCATCTCACCATTATTCAGCATGAGGAATGTTTTTCTATTCTCAGAGGAAATCTTGTCTATTCAGGAATGCTGTTTCCTTCAGGTTATGCTATGCAGCCCCTTGCTCAAGCTATTAGACGTCCAGAACTCTGGGAGCCCACCTGTCTCTAATAAAATGCATGGGACAAGATCTAGGGCAAAAAGAATTGAACCATGTACCCCAGGCATATTAAAAATTTCAGCAGCATTCTAATGTCAGTAAATCCTTAGACTATGTGTAGATGCATGTATGTACATACACACGTATGTGGGTATGTGCATGGATATTTGTGTGTGTTCAGAATTTCAGGTAATTTCTTCAGAACAATGCTTTTCATATTGCAGATTGATTGGCCATTACTTTTTTCTTCATTTGTCAACTACACAGTTTATCCATTCAGGGAGAAAAGGGACAAAGGGAAAGCAATGCTACATTCTTGCACTTTTCTGGTGATTTGTGAAAATGGAATAGAGCTATCAGAAGTCTTTATCATTTGTGTCCCCAGCAGAGAGTGATGAAGAGCATAGTTATGCTGTGGTATGGGGTCAATTGGTATGAAGCGAGATGATTACTTCTCTTATAAATAATCTGATTTGTCAGGGTTGCCCTCCCCTCAACATGTAGCTGAACAATTGCTATCTGAACAGGCTGTCCCAGCCTCCCTGCGTCTCTCTCAGCCTCCTTTTCCTTAGGAGCTGGACCGTTGGACCCTGTCCTATCTTGGTGGGAGTCAGCTGCATGTGTACAACTTAGTGGAATAGGTCATATTTCCAGTTCTCAAGAATAGCTCAGGTTTGGAGCGTGCTGTCTCAGATTTACAAGACTGATGGACCCTTTTAATGACTTAAAGCTCCCTCTTCCCGTCCTTCGAGAGTTTAGTGCAGTGTTTTCAATAATTGTTCCTTCGTACTTCCTGCTCAGCAGTTGAAGAGTTTGCTGTTCAGTCACCCTGGATACTTTTTTACTTAGTCTATCGATCTTGGATCTTGCATTCATTACTTAGACTTAAATATAAGGTTCACACGGGAGGAAGAAGTGGGGAAAATCCTAGTCAGCAAGCTGAGTGAGATTTCCTGTAAAAGCAAGAGAAAATAATAAATACTTATGAAGTTACCTTCCCACCCCATCAATATTTTAGATAGTTAAAAATTACATGTGCCAAGGATGAATACCCATTAATAATTTATTCAGAAATAAAAGCCAGACAGCTGGGAGACTTCTTCCCAGATTAAGGAAAAGATACTCTAGGTGGTTGTCAGCACCGTGGACTTAGCTGCTGGGTTATGGTTTGGTTGAGAGGAGTGTGCTGGTATGAAGGCCAGGTTCTTTGCTTGAGTGCATCGCAGCAATTGCTCAGACCCTGGCAGAAGGTTGTAACTGTGCACCGTCTCTGGCTCCAAGTGCCGTATGTTTGAATCATCTCTCCCTTTCCATCTGGCTGGACACATTTCTCCACTGCTGGAGTGGTGAGTCGTTGCCAGTGGTCATGTCAACCACACAGATTCCCCACGGTTGGCCAGAGAAGTACCATGTCTCACCCTTTGTAATAGGGAGAGAAAATTTTGTGTCTGAAAATCAGGATGTTTCAGATCTGAGTCAGGGAGGGGCTGGGGCTTTCTTGGTGAGAATACTCTAAAACATGAAACGATGCACGTTAAGCAAATGAGCAGAACTGAGAGACAAATATTAGCGCTCTCTCTAAATGTTACTGTTAACCTAGAGAAAAGGGCAGGCAAAATTTAGAAAGTGTGAATACACCATTCCAGTTCACCTTGATATGAACTGAAGATCAGCTGTCTTTAAAATGCCTAAGAAAAATAGGAGAAATACTTAGTGGTATGACTATCATCATAAAGGAAATACTTCATTGAGGAAGCTTTTGATATAACTAGGAAAAAAAAAAAACTAGTCTAAAATTTCTAGGCCAGAACTCTATTCCCTTGCCTGTAATAGACATGTTTGGACATAGTCTTAGGAAAGACTTTTGTTTTTCCCCTGGGATATTGAGAACATTCTCAAGTCAGCATTTACACACTTTTGGTTGTGGCTGGACCATCAAGTTCACCTCCAAAGCAGTGTGTTGGAAAAACAGTTAAACGGCAAGGTTATGAGCAAGGAAATGATCAGAAAGCAGCAGGCAGCAGAGAAAAACAGTCCTCTTTTTTAGAGTTTTCAGCGAAAACATTTAACTCCTTCTAATTAGTTTGTTCTGAGTGATCTGTTATGGGGAATTAGGTCCACTAGAGTCTTTCCAAACACTCAGGAGGTATTTCTATCTTACTGAGGCCGACAGGGGAGAGAATTATTTGGGAAAGAACATCTATGTTGAAATTTTCCCTTTTAAGTTTGAAGGCATTGCCGTTACGTTTTATTATGAATGAATCTATATGGGATGCAATAAAATCCTGTCTAATAGGGATGGGGAATGTAACAGGTGAGTACAGCTGGAGAGGGTACAATGAAAAAACAAAAAACCTGAATTGGAAAAGAACTTAAAAAACCATATTTCTTCCTCAAGACTGTTCTCTTTTAAATTTATGTGAAGTTCTTGAGAAGCCAAATTCCAAATTTGATCAATATACCAAAAACACTGATTCTTTTTTACTCCCTTAAATTCTGAGCTCATCTTATTAAAGGGCCTCTGTAGTTGTTGTAATTATATGGAAATGAGATGGGTTTATTTAAGAGATACATTCCAAAATTCATGAGATAATGACTTGCAAAGTTACCCCTTTGTGGGTGGCATAATTGTTCCAAAAAACAAATGAACAATTTAAATTATTGGTTTCTGACTTCCATTCCAGAAGATTTGGTCACAGCTGCTTCTGACTGAAACCTCCCTTGATAAGACGTGTTGGTTAGTGTGTGTGTGTTTAACACTGGAATGTCAAGTAGTGCCTTCTTAGATAGATACCCAATATTATACTTCATTACCAGCTTTCATGTTTTCCTGGATCTTTTCACATCATCTGAAATGTGACACATTAAGCATTGATTTAATAAGATGGATATTAAAGTGTTTTTTGAGCACAGCTGGCTTTCCAGTTTAGCAACCATAATATACATGAGAGATTTTAGAAATTAAGTCATAAGGATAATTTTCAAGGCTTTTCCTGCTTAAGAAAGCATGATGCTTGTATAAGCAGAAACCTATTTCTGCTTTGACCTTGAGAAAGTGATGTTTCCATTTGTATTGCACCATGAAAAACATGTCAGGAAAGAACAAAGGTCACAGTCCCTGCCCTCTCCCTTTCTGCCTCTCTTTAAAGAAGCCATTTCCCACAAAGATTAGTTTTGCAACAGAATTTCACACATGATTGGTGGCATTAAGAGAAAATACAGCATAAGAGGTGGCTAGAAATATCAAAGCTTAAAGTGGTTGAGATCATGCTTGAACCAAATTGCTAGGATTGAAACTAGGAAGATGCTTTGCTCTGTCGCAGCATTAAAATCGTTATGAAGCAGCTGGGAGTCAGCCCTGATTGAATATGAACTTCAGGTTTGCACAGCCTTTAAAATGGAAGGTATTTCCATGAATTCCTCTTGGTTCCAAAAGCTCAAATTTCTGTGAGCCTCTATTGGAGCATAGGATAGGATGCAGCGAACCCCTTCTTCTTACCAATCTGTTTCCTCTTTTTTCACCTACTTGCAATATCACATTTCGGTAAGTTGAGAGAAAAATAATGTGATGAAGGTCAGAAAGGAAATTGGCATCCATATCAGGCGTGATGCTCAGAGCAAATGCTACCTGCCCCCAAGCATTGTCCATGGTGGGAGAGAGGTGCTGCGGGGACAAGGAGGGGTTGGGGGGCTGAGAGATTTAACAGGTAAATGTTGCTGAATCTGTATCTTCAGCATTGCTCAGTGTCAGGCGCTTAACAAATACATGTTGGATGTGAAAGACTGAATGAGTGTTGGAAACCAGACAGGAAGGAAATCTGCTTCCTCAACACATCCCCTAAGGCTGATGTTTCCTACGAAAGCTCGTACTTGGGAGTGCACGAGAAAAAAAAAAAAATCCTTTTGCTCTTCAAACACTAGCTGCTTTTAAAAAGTTCCGTGAAGTAAAAACTAGTCGTTAGAAATTGATGTTAGATTAAATACACTAAATTCCACAATCTTTTTTTTTTTCTATTTCTATTTGTTTCTTCATAGGACTCTGCAGTGTGAGGAGAAGAGAGATAAGTGTAGAATAGTAAGGCCTATGCACAAAAGTGTCTGATGAATCCCTAAAACCGTCATAAAATATGGTCAAATGATGCTTTATAACAACTCTCCTGGTCACAAGTTCAATTCTCAATTCCCTTTGTTTACACGAACTTGCCCCAGAGGTTGGCATTCCTGCTACGTGGCTAGAATGGACGGAAAATACCCGACTTTCATACAAGGGGCTGAAAATGCCTAGAAAGTTCATCAGCTGTGGAGGTTGTCATTTGCAAAGGCAGAAGAAAATGGACATAATGTTTACTACTGTTTTCAAGGATTTGTAAAACTTTTCACATTTAATTTTTTTCATATTCATGCATTTTCCTGATAGGGGAAAGTATTAATACTTGTGGCAGATTGCTTTGAGGATAAAAACAACGAATGCAAACATATTTTAAAAGCATGATCCCTTGCACTTGCATAGCAATTATGTCTTTTAATACATGTAAACATTATGCTTTTTTTTTTGTCTTCAAAATGACCCATTGCAGGAGGTAGACAAAATATAATTATTCCTATTTTTAGATGTGGCATTTGAGCCTTAGATGACTGAAACAACTTTCTCAAGGTCATATATCTAATAACTGTTAAGGAATAGACTCTAAGTCAGTACTTCTGAGACTTACTTCAGTGCTTTTTACAGTAAAGTATAAATGAAATACTTATAAATGAAATACTATTTGTAATAGTAACATGCAAAAAAAATTGCTCACAAATAGAGAAATGAATATAAATGATCCAGTTTGGTTTTTGATTTTCTGGACTCAAAATACAGAACTCTACATAATTTAGAATTTTATTCTTTTTTTTACATCAAGCAATTAATAATCATAAAAAAATAAATACTGCTTACAAGGCATGAGTCGGTGTTATGGATTAAATATTTATTTTCCTTTCCCCCAAATTCTTAAGTTGAGCCATAATTACTAATGTTATAGTATTAGGAGGTGGGGCATTTGGGAAATACATTAGAAGCTCTGTGAGTTGACCACTCACAGGACTGGGGTCAACCTACAGAAGTGGTCAAAATAAGGAGGTAGGCCAATTGTACTGATATGTAAATAGAGTGCATGTCCAGTCTATGATAATTAAATCAGCTTAAGGGGATGGTCAGTTCAGGGAGGTGGTCAACTATGGGGGTTCTACTGTATTAGGTTTAGATAATGTCATGAGGATGGAGCCATCGCGATGGGATTAGTGTCCTTATAAGGAACGGACCATGCCATGTGAGCCTATAGCAAGAAGGTGGCCACTGCAAGCCAGAAAGAGAGCCTTCATCCAAACCAGAGCAGATTTAATGTCTTGATCTTGGACTTCCTAGCCTCAAGAACCATCAGAAATAAATGTCTGCTATTTAAACCCTTCCCTTTATGGTGCTTTGTTATTGCAGCCTGAGCAGACTGAGGCAGCTGGCCTGAGGCAGAATCCAGGCATTCTTTACTGCCTCAAGCTTCTCCATTTTAGATTTTAATATCTAAAACTTATATAAATTATGTGCTACATGTTTTTGCTATCTCATTATGGAATTATAATGCTTGTAAAAACATTGTAAGTTATTTGTGCTAAAAACTCTTTGTATTTAAAAGACCCTACCTCTGCTATTTGTTCAAGATAGAATCTTAGCCTGTTCTTTATTTTGTGACTGAAAAAGAGGAAAAAGTGGCCTGTTATATAATCTTAAGTCTTCCATTTAGTGGTCCTGTCTCCTTGGGCAAGTCATCTCATATTTTTGATATTTTGTTTCTTTGTAAAATGAAAATAATATTTCTTGCATTTCTATTTTGAGGACTAAAATATATTATTATGCATAAAAGTTCCTACTACTAGGAAGTACATGGTACGCAGTCACTTAATTTTAATTATTTCTTACTTTCATCCAGCCTACATATTAATGTATAAAATTGAGAAAAGGGATTTTAACCTGTTTGGATTGAGCTGGGAAATAAGAATTAAGCTAAGTAATTTGCATAGAAGAACATTAATGCAGATGATGTATCATATAGGTTGTGGAAGAGCTGAAAACCCACTGGGAAATGGTAAGGCAATCCAAAGAGTAGCCATAGCAAGAAACTGTTAGTTGTAAATGGAGACACAAGAGACAGAGTCTTGGAGGCTAGGGCCCAGGGACTCCTGGTAGGAGCTGGAATCATGGCAAGCCTAAGACACTGAAGCATGTGGGGGATCCTGCCTTAGGATAAGAGATGGAGAAATACCATGGGTTCTCCCTTCTCCCACCCTGAATCCATTGCTTTCATTGGTAGAACTAAGCTGCCAACTTTCCAGGCAGTTTGAGAAATGCATTCTTCAGGTATCATCCCTGCTCCTGCAGCTCAGTGGAAGGGCAAGAATGGATCTCACGGCAAATTGGCCACAGACCTGAAGAGAGATCTTGTACCTGATAGGGTAGTAGCACTTTAAACGGGAGCGTGTTTCTGCAATGGCATCTTGAGTATCAGTGAGAGTTTGGTTGGGGAAGATAGGCTTAAGAGGAAAGGAGTGTGTGTGAAGAGCTTTGGGCAGCTCTTCAACAATCCTCCTGGCTCAAGTATCTACTTTGTCACTTTCTGGTAATGTGACTTTGGACAGATTAGTGAATCTCTCACTGCATTTTTTTTTTTTAACAATGAGTTAAAGAAACTGACAGCAAAGTTCAATGAGATTTGAATACAAGCTTCACAATCTGCATATCACCACATAAATGGGCCTTGTTATGGAGATGTGTAAAACCAAGGCACCTTATAATTTCAACTTGTAATATACCCAAGCAAATGGTGTAACCAAATGTGTGTACCCCTGTAATATTCTGAAATTAGAAAGAAAAAAAAGAAGAAGAGGTGAATTTCAACCATAACAACTTGGAAATGTGTGTTCAGCTATGTGGTTTAGCATTCAGGCCAGATTTCAGAGTGGCCTGAGGAAGGGGCCGTTTGTTAATTCCTCAAAAAGCCTCTTGTCAATAGCCCCTTGTATTTTCAGTTTATATGTACCTTAGAGGACACCTCTAGTCTGTTTTTTGTCATTCTTCTATAGCAAATGGGAAAATGCAGATGACGAGGTAGAGGAGAGAAACTGAGCAGGGCAGGAATTCCGAGATTCCAAACCTCATATTCTTTCTACACCAAGACTCTAATGGGGATGGACACATTGAAAGCTGAGAGAGTTTATTAATAGTTGCTTGGGAAGTGAAGAGGGATTTGGTATTGATTTTTATCTATCCCTCCATGTGTTGCTGGACTTTTAAAGATAGATTTATTCGGCTGACTCTGCCTAGTATAAGAAAAAAAATTAAGGGAAAACATTCTGCCCTTCCTGTATGGAAATATTAGCGTCTCTCTTAGAGCCTGGATGTAAAATCCTGTGACAGTTCATAACTTATGGTGCTATTGTTTTCAGGTAACACCACCATAGCTGCTGGGAAGCTTTTCCCTTTCAGCACAATATAGAAGTCATGGATTACCACCAGGTGTTTTAATTAGCTGCCCTAGGGAATGGCAGGCTATAACTTAGAGATCTTTGGGGGCTCTTAGGATTTGTATTCTAAAGATTTATCAGTTAAAAGGTACATTAGATGGCAGATTAATTGTATTTTTTTTTTCCTGTAGGGTAAAGTTGTATAGGTTCCTAAATGCTAACCTGGTGAATTACTTCTTTTTTGACACTGTTGCCTGGTTTTCCTTGGCTTTTAAATTGCTTAATAAGTAAGAATATTGTCACAAGAAGCTCAAGACATGGGCTTTATGTGCCTCTTAGTTTCTTTAAAGAATTCTCGGCTCCACTTTGTGAACAGCCCTGATGACAACAGGTGATGACGGGTGATGTGGCCACCAACCATAGAAGAGGAATTTGATATAGGCTGTATGCTTGGTTTGGTCCAGGCGCTGCTGTGAGTTATTCTATTGCAACTCACCACCAGCCTAGAAGGAACATCAGTGGATCCAAATCATGGCCGTACAAAATATCACCTGGGGAGTTTTGAAATGATACTCATGTCAAAACCCCACCACGGTCCAATTCTCTAGGGGTGGATCCAGACCTCTATATTTTATTTTTAATCCCCTCAGTTAAATCTGAAAGGCCACCAGAATAAAGAATAGCTGAGATGGATAATTTTAACCATTTTATAGAGAACGTCCTTAGGCCTTATGAATTCCCAACTCTCCCCAGGTTACCCCCGGCAGCAATTGGCAGGGTCACAGTCCCAACCCAGGTGGATTTCATCCAAAGCTTATTCTCTTCATAACATACTGCCTTCTCTTAGGAAAATCAGCCTGTGGCATGACGTTGGGGCCTGGTTACAAACTTCCTTGTGCTGTCCATCCCTGGTTTCCATGGGAAAGTCACCAAAGGATGGGAACCCTTTCTTTCTACTTAAAACTATTTATAGAGCTTGCACATAAAAGAAGTTCACATCATGCTAGTTGATTCAGGATCATGGTGATATGATTCTGGAAAGGATTTGGAAAGCTTGATTCTCAAAATATAATGTTCGTACTGATCATCTGAGAATTATCTGCAAATATAGATCCTGATTCAGTGGGTCTGAGGTGTGGCTGGGATTCTGCCTATCTCATCAGCCCACATGTGATGTTGAGGCTATTGATTGACTCACCAATCACAAGGAGAGTAGTTTGGCTTCAGCAATCATTTCACTAAGCTAACACTTTATGCAGGTTTGGGACATCAGATGTAAGTCTCCAACCTAAGGATCTCTATTTTTATTTTACAAGATACTAGGTGGTGCATGGATTAAGTTCCAGTTAGGGTGACCAACCATTCTATTTTGCCTAAGACTGAGAGGATTCATAGGACATGGAATTTTTTTTTTTTTTTTTTTTTAGGATTTACTTTTTCTTTCTTTTTTTCTTTTCTTTTTTTTTATTAAATCATAGCAGTGTACATTAATACTATCATGGGGTACAGTGTACTATTTCTGTATACAATTTTAAATACTTTCATCCAACTGGTTAACAAAGCCTTCATGTCTTTTTCTTAGTTTCTATGTTAAGACATAGAATAAATAATAAACTAATTATATTCTATAATTAGAGAGATTCACATGTACCCTTATAGGATGAACCATAGGCGTGATCCCACCAATCACCCTCCCTCCACCCACTCTCCCCCCTCCCCTCCCTCTCCCCTCTCCCCATATTCCTGGGCTAAAATTGGGTTATAGGAACTTTTAGTGCTAAAACTGAGAAAATTTCACAGACTGTGATGAATTGGTTCTCTAATTCCAACAGACTGAGGCTGGACCCTAGCTTTGATACTCAGAGTGGAGAGAAGTTGAGCAAGCCTTAGT
>CAUYQV010142140.1:0-25464 GCA_963574575.1 Galagoides demidoff
CGGAGCCTCAAGCTATCCCCCTGGGTAGAGTGCCATGGCATCACAGCTCATAGCAACCTCCAACTCCTGGGCTCAAGTGAGTCTCCTGCCTCTGCCTCCCAAGTAGCTGGGACCACAGGCGCCCGCCACAACACCTGGCTATTTTTTGGTTGCAGCTGTCATTGTTGTTTGGTGGGCCCGGGCTGGGGATTCGAACCCGCCACCTTAGGTGTACGTGGCTGGCGCCTTAGCCGATTGAGCCACAGGTGCCGAGCCCATCCATCCTTTTAAATACATTTTCTGGGCAGAGTCATAGGATATTTTTGGAGTCACAAGGAGCCTTAGACATCACCTCATGCAACCCTTTGGCAGGTGGGGCCACAGAGACCCAGAAATATTAAACAATTTCCTCAGAGCCATGAAGCACATACCAGGTGAAAACATGATACAGGTTCAAGATGATCTTGGGATTCTGGCATCATAAGTGTATTTTAGATATAGATTGTTACTCTATGCATGCTAAAACATGTGTGGACACCTATTTTATATAGGGCTGCCATAGTCTTAATATGTGCGATTATGAAATTATTCTTTTAATGGAATTACTGATAATATGAGGAATTCAAATATTAAAATAGAGAGAGAGTTGTAAATCTCTTCGATGTCTGATTAATGGTTAGTTCCAGGCTTGATGCCTGTAGCTCAGTAGTTAGGGTGCTGGCCACATACACTGGGGCTGCCAGGTTTGAACCTGGCCTGGGCCTGCTAGAGAACAACGACAACAGCAACAACAACAAAATAGTTAGGCCTTGTCCCGGGCACCTGTAGTCCCAGCTACTTGGGAGACTGAGCCAAGATCATCACTTCAGCCCAAGTGTTTGAGGTTACTGTGAGCTGTGATGCCATGGCATTCTACTGAGGGCGACATAGTGAAACTGTCTCAAAAAACAAAACAAAACACACCCCACTTAACTCCAAGGAGTGCTTCAGAGAGAACATTTTCCAACAGAAAAGAAAACAATCCTGTACCACATACCTGGAATTTGCTAAGAGAGTAAGTTTTAAGTGTTTTCCATACAATAAAGTAAGTATGCGAGGTAATGTCTATTTTAATAAGTCATTTCCACAATGTATACGTATTTCAAAAGATCAGTTACACATCATAAACATAGACTATTTTTATTTAAAAAAAGCAGCAAAAAGAAAGGAAAAAAGCTCTCTTTTTAAAAGAAATTCAGATTAATATGAGGAGACAGATGATTAGATTCCGTTGTTTGTGTTTGTTGGGTAAAGTCCAAGTTGTAGCTGAGCCCTTCACCCAGGAGGTGTGCTGTGTACCCCTACATTGTGCCTTTTAGGAGAGAACTTGCCAGTCCCCCTCTGTCTTCCCCCCGGACGCCTACTTATATTTAATTGTGTTTCTCTCATGTGGGCGTGGAATTGTTCATCTCCTGGGGAAAAGTTGCTTCTCTGGAAAGCATACGCTTCAGTAAGTGGATTCCCCTTTCCAGCCAGCATCTGTCATCAGATGATCCCTTGGTGCTGAGGGCACCTGCCCCACTATTTCCTTGGTGATCCCTTGGTGCTGAGGGCACCTGCCCCACTATTTCCACCAGGGGGCAGGGCTCGTCTTCAAATGGCTGTCCCAGCTCAGCTGCTGGGGTGGAACCTTCTTTCAGCCTGATCCCGCCCACCCTCAGCTGGAAAAGATTAAATGCCTGATACGAAGCAACCTCAACAATTATCTTTTTGAAGTTCCAGAGTGAGATGAGTATAAAGATATCATCGTCTTACACTGATAGGATGCTTTACAGCTTCCAAAGGGATTTCTTGTGTGCTATCTCATTTGAACCTGATAATGAGGCTGGGAATTAGGTTTCCTTTCCTTGTTTTCAAGAAGAGGAATCTGCAACAAGAAACTGGGGGAGTAAGGTCCAGCCCAGGTTTTGTCACTCTGTCCTTTCTGTATATGGAATTGCCTTAGGGTCAGGTGGAGAAATGAAACTCAAACAATGCAGGAATCTCTCCTGGAAGAAAAGTGTAAGTCTCATTTCTTATGAGATTCTTTACAGAATTTCAAGAGAATAGCAAAACAAAGCTTTTGTTTACAGTTATGCTGCCTATCAGGTGTCATTCGTTCATTGATTTGTTCATTCAAGAAATATTTGATGAGCACCTATTATGTGCCTTGCCCTGAGCCAGCCCCAGGTGATACCTAAGGGGAAGAAAATAGATACTGTCTTAACTCTTATGGAGCTTACTGTTTGCCTTAAGTAAATAACCATAAAATTATAAACTGTGTTAAAAAGTAGGGAAGGAAGGAGCATAGGACTGTTAGGGAGGGACCTACTTTAGATCAGGACCACATGAGATGCCTGAAAGCAGAGAAAGAGATCATCAGGCAATGGGGAGGGTGCAGGGGAATCCCAAGTGGGGAAGAAGATATAAATGATTTTTTTTCTTTTAGCCTGAAGAGGGAAGAGCGTGGTGCCTTCCAGGAACTGGGAGAAAACCAGTAGTGCTGGTGGTGAGTGTGCAGGCATCAAAGGATTGCAAAGGGCTGCCCTTGAAGAGACTTAACGGGCCAAGCCAGGGATTTTGAATTTGATCCTAAGTATAAAAGAAAGCTGTTAAGAGATTTAAGCAGAAGAGCGATCTTAGAAAGATTTTTGACTGGCGTGTGGAGGATGAATGAGAGAAGAGCGAAAGTGGGTGTGGAGAAACCATGACAAAGCTGGCTATAGTGGTTCAAGTGAGATATTATGGTGACTTGAGTCAGGGCAGTGATTGATGGTGAAGATAGACGTGGATGGAAATGGATAATTTTGGAGACAGTCTCGATAGCACCTGGTAATGGCTAGCTGTGACAAGGATGGGGAGGACAGGAAGAGAGAAGAAAGAATTAAAGATGATTCTAGTCACAAGGCAAAATTAAGTGTGCTCCCTCTCCCAAGAGGTCCACGTCCTAATCCTCAGAACGTGTGACTATGTTACCTTACTATAGACCAAATAGGACCTAACAGATGTGATTAAGTAAAGGATCTTGAGATGGGAAGATTGTCTTGGTGGACCCAAAGTAATCAAAAAGTTCCTTATAAGGGGGGCCCAGGAGTGTTGGGGCCAGAAAAGACAATGAGATGATGGAAGGAGAGACAGATTGAAAGATCCTACACTGCTGGCTTTGGAGATGAAGGATGGGGCCATCATTCAAGGCATCTCTGTGGCTTCTAGAGTGTATAAAAGGCAAAGCAATGTATTCTCCCCACCTGGTGAGTGATTATGCTCACATTTGCAACTGTGGTTGTTCCCACTGTGTTGTGCTATCTTCTGGGATTATGTTCCCCATCTTCAATAACGGTGCTTTTAACACCACTACTAATGTTGACCAGACATAAAGGTTCTGTGGAGATTTTATGATATGAATCACAGTTGTGAAGTTGGATACCCCCATGCAGCATTTGTAACTATGCCCCAGTTGTTCTAGAATGCTCTTTCCACCTTTCAAATTATCCAGTTTCTACCATCCTCCAAGGGTCTGTTCAAGAGCTGCATCTCCTATTAATAGCAAACCTTCCCTGACACCCTATTCTGATTTGGATGCCATGGTGCCTTGTCCATGGGCCTTAGCCCCCTAAGTATACATATATTATGGCATGTATCACAGGGAATGGTTAACTCACCAGCTCGAGGGCCCAGCACATCGCCTGACCCTTGCTGCTCAATCATGCTTGTTGAAGGAATGAATGAATTTGGTCCACTGAAGCGAAGTTTCAGGGACTTGAAATCCCTTCTCTCTTCCTGGCAGGGTCCTGGGGATGGTTGTTCTGAAAAGGTAGTCAGTCCTACATCAAGCCCTTGACCTGGTTCAGTAGCTTTGTCCTTTTCCCTGAAGGAAACTCAGCTGTTTCTGCTATATCTTCCCACTGCTTTATTCATGGCTGGGGGAAATACTTCGAAGGTGTCCAATATGACATGCAGCAATGAGGTATGTAGCGCTTTTTCTAGGATGAGTTTGAGAACTTAATTGTCTGACTTTGTAACAGTAGCCAGCCCTGCTCCTCTTTATAGTAGGCTAAACTGAATGCTGGAGGGTAATATCTGTGAATTTCATTTCTGGATAGGAAAGGAGAAAATATTTATTTTAAAAAAGAGTGTTACGTAGAAGCACTGGCCAAGTATAAGAAGGAGCAGGGTGAGGACTACAGAGCCCTGGTCTCCAAGGAGGATACATACTTCTAAGAGGTGCGGGCAACCCATTGGGTTGGACAAAGAGGATGTTAGAACTTCTCTTTAAGTTTTTATCTTAGAAAATAGCAATTAAGCCTTTCCCACCTTTATTATTAGAATGATACCGACGTTCTGACTTTATCTGTATGTCAGTCGCTCATGTCAATCAGGCCAAGAGATGTTCTGAAAAAAAGAATGGGATTCCCACAACGTAGAGCAGTGGGTAGTGACGTCTTGCAGTGCATTGAGACACTGTAGTTTGTGTCTAGTCACATGCGTTTAAAGATTGTATTTGCTGCTTTTAATGGAACAAACCATCCAGATCAGGGAATTACAGAGAAATAGCCATTGGAATATGATGGGATCATGCAATGTGAGGGACCAACAAGAACTTGCGGGCAGCCACATTATTGGGTAAAATATAATTCAACAATCATCATACTGACTGTATTATATTTCACTGGAAATCAGCTGGTAAAATTTGAAGCTGTCAAGATTTTTTGGAATGTGGATTTGGGCCCACTGTCTCTGTCATATATATTTGTTGTGCATCAAGCTATCTGATCACCCATACGTATATATGAATATTTCTGTATAATTTTAAAAATAATGACATATATGCGTCTTGGGATTACATACTCAGAATGTATTTACTGATGGGAATCTGTAATAAAAATGTCTAGAAAGTACTTCTGTACAGGAAGAGGTTTTAGGCTTCATGTCATAAATCATAGATTTAAGGCTTAGCTCTGCCCCTGGCTATCTGGGCCATAATTAGGTATTTCTGAACCCTGAATCTGTCTCAGGGTTGTTCTGAAGATGATTTCTACATAGAGGTATAAGTGTGTTGAGAATTACAAAGTTTATGTGCACACACAGTGTTACTGTTCTGTATCACTTCTTCTTCTTTTTTTTTTTTTTTTGGAGACAGAGTATCACAATTTTTCCCTCAGTAGAGTACCGTGGCATCATAGTTCACAGCAACCTCAAACTCTTGGGCTTAAGCAATTCTCTTGTGTCAGCCTCCGGGACTACAGGCACCTGCCACAATGCCCGGCTATTTTTTTGTTGCAGTTGTGATTGTTGTTTAGCAGGCCCAGGCCGGGTTCAAACCCACCAGCCCCTGTGCATGTGGCCAGCGGCCTAACCACTGAGTCAGGTGCCGAGCCATCTCTGTCACTTCTTGATAACAAAAGACTTACTCACTTTGGTATGTCCTTACCACATTACACAGTACCCTGAATGTGAAGATAATTATATATATACTACTAAATAGTATTTATGAACATCAGAGTTTTGTTACTTTCTAAAGGGCTCCACCCTAATTAGAACAGAGTGGAAATACCTTTGTGATGGTTTCATTTCTCCCATCTTACCTTAGTTCCTGCACACAAATACTATAAAGCCTAATTTCCCTGCAAAGATGTGACCTTTTGGTCTTTACTCTCACTTTTGAAGAAGGTAGTCAACTCTACAGACAGGGCCGATTAAAAAAACAGTGAAATAACAGGAAGTTTAACTTGAATGCATATAGAGATTAGCAGTAGACACTTCAGAGGGCTTAGGTTGCTAGGGAGACTCTCCACCACACAGAGACTTGCATTGCCTTGACAAACTCCCACAGCAACCTGGGCTTATTCTATATAGTGCTTTCCACTCTGCTGTCTGTACAGTAGTCTGTTTCCACTCTGCCGTTCGGGTAGTTGCCTGCTGAGGGCAGGAATTGGGTTTCATTCATTGAAACCCAGTTTTATTTACCCCCATTGCTTGGCACAGTGCCTGACATCGCTGAGCGAATGATCAACCAATAAATATTTTAAGGTTTACCATGAGCCAAGGCTTGTTCTGATAGGCATCCAGCTCATTTATATCAATTCTAGTTACTTTAAAAAGGCAGAGAAAATGATAGGTGGGTTTGGGGGGAAGTGGGTGAAATGGAATAAGTGATGGTCAGTAGTAAGAGTGTTATTCCTTCTTTTCCCAAGGAGACGAAATGGAAGATGAACTTGGGATTGGAGAAAAACCAATACCATAGTGACAGGGAGGTGACTATGGATCTTAGAAGGGTGAAGATACACCTAAGTGAGAGGAGACGTCACTGCGAGTCTCTCTATTTCCTTTGGCTTGCCGTCAAGTAGCCATTATTTTACCAACTCCCTTGATCTCTTCCCACTATAACCAACCCAGTTGTCCAAACATTACTCATCTACAGTCCCAAAGCTACCACCAAAACAAAATGCCAGGAGAACCAGGAGGAGGAGTCTTAAAGGCTGCGGACTACGGTACTTCCATCTTTTCTTTCTAATAACAGGCTACATAAATATAAACTGGTGTAGTGACAGGCAGGCAAGGGTTCAGCTTTAATTAATCTCTAGGTTCTGTAGATTTAGAATGTGATTCGTGAAATAGGTTCACTAAAAACATCGTATAAGAAAATTATTTACCTGTGCGGTGTGTTCTTTGAAGTTTCGATGCTCTACGGTAAGCATCGTATACCGTATACTAAAGCTCCTTTAGTATAAGCTTTATTTTTTTTTGGAACTGAAAATGAAGTAGAAATGACCCACGCTAGAAAAATAAAATAAAAAAAAATGTTCAGTCACTGGGTTTTAGTTTTGCTTTAAAAAAAAGTCAATTTTATTGAGGCTTCATGTATATAAGAATATTTACCATTTTTTTTTGTATACAGTTTTATTCATTTTGATGAACAAATTCAGTATACAATGGCTACCAGAAATAAGATAGGGAATATTTCCATCATATTCCATCAGGCTTTGTCATAGAAATTGATAAGGTAGTTCTAAAATTTACATAAAAAGTAAAAGAATGAGAAAAACCAAAGTCTTTCTGAAAAAAAGAGGAACAAAGTTTGAATGCTTACATTACTTCAAGGTGTGCAGTGAAGCTGAAGTAATTGAGATGGTATGGTATAAATGTGGAATCAGTGTGGAAAAGGATAGAGTCCAGAAATCGATCCATGCGTATTCTCAATTGATTTCTGACAAAGACTGGATCCAAGGCATCTCAGTAGAAAAATGAAAATCTTTTCAGCAAATGGTGTTGTAATAATTGGAGGTCCACATGAATTTTATAAAAAGATTAAAAACCTCAACGTGGACTTCAAATCATATAAAAAGATCAATTAAAAAGGAGTGAGAGCTTAAACGGTAACATTTATATAAAAGTAAAATAAGAGGCTCAGAGCCTGTGGCTCAAGTGGCTAAGGCACCAGCCACATACACCTGAGCTGGTGGGTTCCAATCCAGCCAGGCCTGCTAAACAAAAATGACAGCTGCAACCAACAAATATCTGGGTGTTGTGATGGGTGCCTGTAGTCCCAGCTACTTGGGAAGCTGAGGCAGAAGAATCACTTGAGCCCAGGAGTTAGAGGTTGCTGTGAGCTGTGATGTCACAGAACTCTACACAGGGCAACAGCTTCAGGCTCTGTCTCAAAAAAAAAAAAAAAGTAAAACAAGAAAAAGAATCTGTGACTTCAAATTAGGCAAACATTTCTAAAATGTCTACAGTAACACATAGAACACAAAAACTATGCCACTTTAAAAATCCATCAACTATACTCCCTCACCATGAAAAACTTCTGCTCTTTGAACAATCACCATCAAAATAATGAAAAGAAAACACCCTGGGAGAAAACACCTGCAAAACACAAATCTTCAAAGCCCTGGCATACAGAATATAAATGTAAATAACTCCCCCAACCCAATACGAAGAAAAGAATCAACCCAATAGAAAAAAGTTTTTTAACCTTTTGATTTGAACTGACATCAAAGAAGAGCTACAAATGGCAAATAAGTTCACAGAGAAGTTGCTCAACACCATTAGTCATTAGGGAAACACAAGCTTAAAACATAATGAGATACCACTACACAGCTATTGAAATGACTCCAAAAAAAATTTTGTTTTTTTTTGACTGGCAGTTCCAAGTACAAGCAAGGACACAAAAGCAATTGGAACTCTCATATACCACTGGTGAGGCAAAGGCCTGCAGGGCTTAAATACCCTCTCCCTTTGAAATTGGCTGCAAGTCTTCATCGGCCTCTCTGTGCCTCCAGGCAGTATTGCCTTTTTCTATGAGTCATTAATTCTTTCTCTCTCTCTCTTGCTCTACTGGTCATTGGTTACCCAGGCTACTTCCGATCCCCATTTTATGGACTTATGGACTTCGGTTCAGCAGGCCAGGTTTTCCTCCCACCCCTCTCTTAGTGTCCCTTCTCAGGTGGGAATGCAAAATTGTAGTTTGGCAGTTTCTCATAATGTTAAACATCCACTTAATATGCAATCCAGCAATTCCACTTATAGATGTTTACCTAAGCAAAATGAAAATATGTGTCTATGCAAAGACCTATAAGGAATGTTTAGAGCAGCTTTATTCATGATCACCAAATCTGAAAATAGCCAAATGCTCATAAACTTGTGAATGGAAAACCTTACATACGTGGTACATCATACAGAAGAGACTACACCGCGGGGATCAAATTCAAAAGCATTAGGCCAAGTGAAAGAAACCAGACTCAGAAGGCTACATACTGTATCCCATGGATAAGGCATTCTAGAGAAAGGACAGACAGAGGGCTAGAAAGCAGATTAATGAGTGGTTATTTACCACAAAGGGGAACGGAGAACTATTTGGAATGATGGAAATATTCCCTAGGACTTTGATTGGAATTGCATTGATTCCATAGATCAATTTGGGAAGAATTAACATTGAAACACTATTGAGTCTGCCCAAACATGACTATGGTGTTATCTACTTATGTTGGTTGTCTTTGATTTCTCTCATCAGTGTGTTGCGGTTTTTAGCGTACAAGTCTCACACATATTTTGTTAGATTTTTTTTGTACCTATGTTGTGTTTTTTGGTGTTATTATAAATGGTACTGCTTTAAAACAATTTATTTCAAATTATTCATTACTGATCTATAGAAATTCAGTTGATTTTGTACTAACTTTGATTATTCGTTCTAGTAGCTTTCTTTTCGTAAAGTTTGGGATGGAAGGAGATGAGAAAACTTTTTTTTTTTCTTTTGGCTCTCTTACCCCCAGAGGTGACCCGTCATGCATACAGGTCTCAAAGACTTGCATGAGAGAGAGAGAGAACTCCTAACTGTTCGCATGGGTAGAGATCCAAGGACATTCTTTAGGTTGGCTCCTCTGGTATTCTCTACTGTCTGAATTTACCAACGGTGAAATGAACCCATAGACCACTATAGTTTGAATGTTTATCCTCTCTGAAACTCATATTGAAATTGTCAATGTGATGATATTGGAAGATGGGACCTTTAAGAGTTGTTTAGGTCCTAGTGGATTAATGCTGCCATTGTTGTGGGGGTGAGTTTGCCCCCTCTTGCTCTGTCTACCTCTCTTTCCCCTCTCTCTCATTCCTCATCCTTCTACTGTCTAATGCCTTCCCTCGTGTTATGACATAGCACGAAGGCCCTTGTCAGATGCTGGCACCTTGATGTTGGATTCTCTACCCTCCAGATATGAGAGTCAGTAAATTTCTATTCATTATAAACTACTTGGTCTCCAGTATGCTGTTATAGCAGTGCAAAATGGACTAAGAACATTGATGATAGTTCTTCAGAACCGAAAAGCTAAGAGCTTAAAGAGCTAGAGCTTAGTTTGTGCACAAGACGGCTGCACACACCCAAGAGTTGAATTCCATTCTAGAGTAAATATTTCCATCATCTAGCATGTTGAAATAGTTGTAAAAATAACAAAACACCCATATTTCTCATCTGTGCCTCAAAAACTACAATGAAGTATCTCAAGACATTCCTGAGGGTTAAGGTCATGCTGTTCTCATGAACTCTGGGTTAGACTATGAGACGTGCTTTAGGGAGAGTCAGATGAGATAGTATATATCCATCCATCCATCTATTAGGTGAAGAACTAAACTCTTCATCTGTGCAAAGTGGCATTTTTGTTATGTTCACCTATTTCATCTCTTAGAAGATTGGCAAATTGAGGTGGATTAGTTGTCTAAAGTTTTTATGACACTTTTGGGAATATATTCAGAAATTCTAGGTTATAAGAGCCTCGTTCTATTCCCAGTACATGAGAGAAAACAGATTAAGGAAAGAAATAACACTGAAGCAACATTTGGCATCTAGCTGAAAAACTAAACGTTTACTTTCACTTTCAGTAGAAAAGGACTTTCAAGTGCGTGCAGAAAAAGAACAAAAACCCAGAAAGAAACTCAGCTGAGAACAGCATGATGGGAGTTTCAGCTGGGTAGACATAGAAGGTGGGTCCTGGGCCTAAAGCATAGAACTTGTAGCATTTTTCATGTCTTTATTATAAATAATTGGCTTATTGAGACATTTATTTAATTGCCATTATAATCTTCATTATTTTAAAAAAAGAAGGGATAAAATCCACCCACCACTTCGGATTTGTTTGGTCTTGGAAGCCCGAATCTTCCAGAGGTAAGTTATTGGTCATACTTAGTTTTTCTATCATTGGTCTTCCCTTCCTCCCTCTTTCCTTTTGGTACTTATGGAGCACTTACTACCCTGCCAACACTGTAATTTTAGATTTCTAGTCTCCAGAACGTCTAGGAAGATGAAAAACTACAGACTGGTAGAATATTTTGCAAACCATGCATCTGACAAAGGCCTTCTATCAAGGGAAAACTCTCAAACACTCAACAGTAAAACACAAATGATCAATCTAATCATCAAAAGACATTAACGAATGTCTCACCAAAGAGGAGATACATATGGCAAATAGCCACATGAAAAGATAATTAACATCATTTTCCATTATGGAGATGCAAATTGAAACTTCAGTGAGCTAACACTACATACCCATTAGAAAAAAACTGGTAATACCAAATGCTGATGAGGATGCTGAGAAATTAGATCTCTCATTTATTGCTGGTGGCAATGTGAGATACCATCTCAGTCCAATTAGAATGGCCATTATGGAAAGGTTAGAAAACAACAGATGTTGGTGTGGATGCAGTGAAAAGGAACACCTATATGCCATTAGTGGGAATGTAAATTAGTACATCCTCTATGGAGATCAGTGCGGAGAACTTCTCAAAGAACTAAAGTATCTGGTAGATCTGCCATCCAATCCTGTAATCCCACTACGAATATCTATGCAGAGGAAAAGAAATCATTATAACAAAAGAGATACCTGCTCTTATATGTTTACCATAGCACAATTCACAATTGCAGAAATAAGGAATTAACCTAAGTATCCATTGACTGAAGAGTAGACAAAGAAAATGTGTTGTGTGTACACACACACACATATATGATGGAGCACTCACTACCCAGAAACAAGAAAGAGTAGCATAATATCTTTTAGGGCAACTTAGATGGAAGTGAAAGCCGTTATCCTAAGTAACGCAACAACAGAAAAAATAAAGGCTGCATGTTCTCACTTTTAAGTAGGAGCTACACTAAGGCTACGAAGGGCACACAGAGTAGTATAATGGATATAGGAGACTCATGGGGGGGTGGTAAGGGATGGAAAATTACCTATGAGGTACAACATACACTACTTAGGTGATGAGTACACCAAAAGTTCAGACCACCACTATGCAATATATTCATCTAATGGAATTCAACTTGTACCCTTAAGTCCATTAAAAAATTATAGAAAAATGCAAAAAATGGTATAGGTCAGTGGTTCTCAACCTTCCTAATGCTATAATGTATTTTCATTGTTAAAAAGGGGTCATGACCCACAGGTTGAGAACTACTGGTATAGGTATTCTGGACAGTGATTTGGCAGTTTCTTGCAAAACTACATATACCTACCATGACCCAGCAATCATGTTCTTGGACATTTATCCCAGAGAAATAAAAACTTATGTCCACACAAAAACATGTACACAGATGTTTGGTCTTAAAAGTTTATGTACTATGTGATTACATTTATATGACATTCTCATAATGACAAAACTATACAGATGGAGAACAGATTAATAGGTGGCAGGGTGAGGGATTGGGAAGAGTGTAAAGGCATAGATGTGGTTACCAAGAGGCAGCATGAAGAATCCTTTGGTGGTTATGCAACAGTTCTGTATCTTGGTGGTGGGTCGGTTACACAAATCTGTACATGGAGTACAATTTACAGACACACATTTGAATACAGAAAAAATGATGAAAACTGAGTAAGGCCTGTTGTTAAACAGCACCAGTGTCAATTTACATTAGGTATTGCATGCTAGCCATGTCACTGTTGGGGGAAACTGGGTCAAGGTACACTGGACTCTACTATTTTTGCAGCTTCCTATGAGTTTATGATTCTTTCAAAATAAAAAGATAAAATGTAATCGCATAAAATATTTTTCTGCTTTTCTTTTATTGCTTTTATGAACATTTAAAATATTCATTTGGATTATTTTTAGTGTATTTGTTAGGGATTTATTAGGTTATCATTTATTGAACAAGTTTAACTTCCTCACTGTTTTGAGATCCTCCCTTTATCATATACTAATATCCACATATGTATGAGTCATTTCCTGGACTCTTAGTTCCAGTGATTAAATTCCCTGATTCACTTTCCTCATCTGTAAAATGGGGATAATCACAGTATTCAATATATTTTTGGTATCTGACCTGTGCCAGTCATTGTCCTAGTGCCTTGTGATACACGAGTGGACAAAGCAGGTGCAGATCCTCGAGTGTACCTTCTGGGAGAGGAGAAAAGTAAGAATATATAAGAATATATAAAAATAAACACATTGTATAGTATGTTGGAAATAGTGCTATGGAAAAAAGAAAAAATGGAGCAGATGGGGAGTTGGGAGGATTGGGGGTAGAAGTTTAAATAGGGACCAGGGTGGAGAAGATGGCAATTGTGGGAAGGCTTGTAGGAAGTAAGAAAATGAGATTTGTGGATATCTTGGTAAGGAATTTTCCAACCAAAGGGAACCATCAAAAGAGAAATGAAGAGGTATCGAAGAGTTTTGATCAAATGAATGATATACAATTATATTTGAAAAGCATGACTCTTGGCTCTGTATTAAAAATAAGTGGCTGTTAAGATTAGATGAGTTTAATTACCTATTACATGTACTGGGTATCTATGTCATCCATCCATCCATCTATCTATGTACCTATCATCCATCTATCATTAATTTACTCAGAATAATGCCTGGCACATACTAAGTGCAGTTTAAGGGTTTATCATTGTCATCAGCAGTAGCAATTTTTACACAATTGTTTTGTTACTTCTATGGCTTTATAGTATGCAATATATAGATCTACACTACAGTTTCATCACCAAGGTGGGGGGAGAACCCTGGGTAAACTAGTCGAACTGTTAAAATCCGGAGAACTTATAAAATTGAGTTCATGAGTTGAACATAGGACCAAGGGACAGATTCACTGTGAGGTCCATACTCAAATTCCCCACTTGCTCTTATCCCGATAATGATCGTTCAGTCGTCATAAGATGCATTGTGGTGTCTTTTCATTTTCTATTCTTACCTCCAGATTTCTTTTTTTTCCCCCAGATTTCTTACTTTACAAAACCTTATAGAAGCTCTATAGTTTAACTTTTATTTTTTTCTTTTCAGTTTTTGCCTGGGGCCAGGTTTGAACCTGCCACCTCCGATATATGGGGCTAGCGCCCTACTGGTTTGAGCCACAGGTGCTGCCCAAGGTTCAACTTTTTTTTATTAAGTCATAGATCATGAATACATTTATGCATATGTGGGGTACAATGTGTTGATTTTTTTTATACAATCTGACGTGCTTACATCATACCAATCAACATAGCTTTCACCTCATTTACTTGATCATTGTGTTAAGACATTTATGTTCTCCACTTGACAGATTTGACTTGTACCCTTGCAATATGCTCCATAGTCCCGCCTTTTACCCTCCCTCCATCATACCTCCCCCCCTTCCCATCCCATTTCTCTCCTTCATCCTGGGCTATAGTTGTGTTCTATCTTTCATAAGAAAGTGTGAGTAAATATAAGTTGGTTTCATAGAAGTACTGAGTACATTGGGTACTTTGCCCTCCATTCTTGAGATACTTTACTCAGGAGAATATGTTCCAGGTCCCTCCATGTAAACATAAAAGAGATAAAGTCTCCATATTTTTTAAGGTTGCATATTTTTTAGTATTCCTTGGTATATATATACCACAATTTATTGATCCATTCTTGGGTTGATGGGCACTTGGGCTTCTTCCATGACTTGGCTATAACAAATTGAGCCACAATGAATAATCTATGCAAATATCTTTTTTGTAAAGTGATTTTTGGTCTTTTGGATATACTCCTGGTAGAGGAATTGCAGGATCCAAAGGCAGGTCAATTTTAGATCCCTGAGTGCTCTCCAAACTTCTTTCCAAAAGGAGATTAGCTTGCATTCCCACTAGCAGTGCAGAAGTGTTCCCTTTTCTCCACATCCATACCAGCATCTGTAGTTTTGGGATTTTGTTATGTGGGCTACTCTTACTGGAGTTAGATGGTATCTCAAAGTGGTATTGATTTGCATTTCTCTGATGATTAAAGATGATGAGCATTTTTTTATGTGTCTGTAGACCATGCACCTGTCTTCTTTGGAGAAGCTTCTGTTCAGGTCTCTTGCCCATAGTGAAATGGGATCACTTGTTCTTTTCTTATTAATAAGTTTGAGTTCTCTGTGGATTCTGGTTATCAGACCTTTGTTGGAAACGTAACCTGCAAATATCCTCTCATTGAGGGTAGTCTACTTGCTTTACTTACTGTGTTCTTGGCAGTGCAGAAGATTTTTAGTTTGATCAGATCCCAGTAATATATTTTTGGTATCACTTCAATTGCCTTGGGGGTCCTCCTCATAGAGTTTTCTCCTAGGCCAATTTCTTCAAGTGCTTCCCCTGCACTCTAAGGATCTTTATGGTTTTATGTCTTAGGTTTAAGTCTTTTATCCTTTGAGAGTCAATTTTTGTTAGAGGTGAAAGGTGTGGGTCCAGTTTCAGTCTTCTACAAGTTACCAGCCAATTCACCCAGCCCTATTTGTTAAATAGGGAGTCTTTCCTCCAATTTAAGTTTTTGATAGGCTTATCAAAGATCAAATGATGATAAGTATCTGGATTCATCTCTTGGTCTTCGATTCTGTTCCATACATCTACCTCTCTATTTTTGTGCCAATACCATGCCGTTTTGATCACTATAGATTTATAGTATAGTCTGAAGTCTGGTAGCGTGATTCCACCTGATTTGTTTTTATTCCAAAGGGATTTTTTAGCTTGGTCATGGTTCTGCTAGTCTTTGAACACATTCACTCATGCTTTCTCAAGCACTTCTCACAAGATAAGGTATTCTGAGTAGGAAAGGTTAAATAGATGACTTAAAATGTGAGTTTTTTCCTTTGCTAAAAACCCTGAGAGATAAAAGTATTTTCAGAACACTACCCAAATTTTTTTCTGAGATAATGTCCAATAGCTATACAATTTACAAAAATTCTCTCCTTTTTTAACTAGTCCTAATCTGCAAAGATCTATTCCTTAGTGTTGGGGTGTAGAGAGGGATTATGAGAGACAGACAGACCCCAAGGAGTAAAATGGCAACTCAAAAAGAAAGCACAGCTTTCTGTGGGACAACCTGGCTTTAAAAATACCCTTCATTCCTGGTTTCTAGACTGGATTATTTCTGTTGTGATAACTTGTTTCATTACTGTAGGACAGCTTGGTATACATCATAGAGTGACTGTGGCTGCAGCTCAAATCTTCAGGGCAATCACCTGGTCCTTCACACATACTTTCACAAACTTCTTGCTGTATTTTATTGGATTTCAGGTTCACAGGACTAGATTAGCCTGTTATATGTGCTTATCATTTTTCCCACTGTCTGGAATTTAGGTTTTCAGCCTCAGATCTGAAACATGATCTTGCTCTTTACCTCCTGCCACACCATGTTAATGACTAGCAATTTATAACCATGCTTATGTTTATCTTTGGAAAAACTAGTTTGTTTAGTCAATAGGGATTATTTCTTTGAAGATGAATAGAATACTGTTTCTTCAGTACCTGCTATAAGGTACCCATTTTTCTAAGGGCTTTGTAAGTAGTAGCTTAGCTTAACCACAACTATTTAGTATGAAGTAGTTATTATCCTTATTAAACAGATAAGAAAACAGACTCAGGAAGGCTGGAGTAACTTGTCCAAAAGTTACATAATTTGTAAATGCCAGTGCCACAGGAAGTCCAGGGATCACTGTTGTGGAAATGCATGCTTATAGCCACGAATAAGCTTTTTCTGTAATTCCCACTCCCAGGATACAATCTAGATGAGAAATACTGGATACAGTCTATTTAGTTAACCTCAATCAAGCTAGTTCCCTGATAAAGATGACTCTAACAAAGCTAACTCTCCACTCCCAAGCAAAGTATCAAGCCATCATGGTCACAAGGTCAGGTTGTAAAGCTTTAAGGCCTTTAGCAGCACAAGAGAACATCTTTTGAAAAATAAGCTTTTGCTGTGTAGGATAATTCCACATGGGTGCCAAATGGGCTATCTCACTGGATACTGTCTTGTTTAAATAGCAGGATTCTGTAACAACTTTAGGATCTGTAGGAAAGTATACAGAACTTCTGATTAATAGTTACATGACAAATCTATGTAATAAAAAGTGACCTGATCTATTTAATCATTTTTTATAATTTCGTAATTTTTTTTACCATAAAGTTTCGTTAAAATCGTTTACAGAGGTTATATTTATTAACCCATAATTATTAGAGTCCAATCAAGAAAGCAGTTCTTTATAAAGTTACTTTATCAGAGACAGAATTTAATATGCATGTTTAAGGAGGTACTGGAAGATTGAAAAGGTAAGAAAATAGGACCACTATGCACAGACTTGTTAGGAATGAAAGTTTGGGTCACCTTCCACCCAAAGAGAGAAATCTGAGTAGCTTAGATTCTGGGGCAAGGAGGGTGGAATGGGTAAAAGAGACACAGCTAAATAGCAAGCACAGCTATTTAGTATAAAGTAGTATGTTGCGACCACATAAATGATCACGTGAGACACGGACTGACAGTACACGCTGTGAGGTGAGGCTTACCATAGGTGCAGGAACTGAACACTTCTCTCAGAGTCCTTTTATTGAGAAGATACATAATAGGTGGAGAGATTACTAAGTAAAGACATGCAGGGGCTGTGTGCTTGGGGAAATGATCTCATAGGTGCCAACAGAGTATGTACTCAAGGTAATGATCTTCAAGAGTGGTAAGGAAATGATCTTTAAAATACTAAATGCAATTTTTCTCCACTAATCCTTTAAGGAACTGTCATAAAATGCTTGATATTTAACAATAGCCTTATTACCACAGGACTGAACTTTGTTCCTCCAAGATTACTGAGTTACTTGGTGGCTTGCCTTCCAAGTCACAAGAGATTTCCAGGCTTGCCAGGAGAATGTCTTGTTCTCAGTAATTCCTCAGATGAGTTATGATATTGGTGACTGTTGTAGTAAGTATGAGGTTTAATCCTCTATGGTAGTAATGTACTTTTGTCTCAAGTCAGCGTTATTAAGTATAAAAACATTTCTTCAGAATAAGAATGGCCACGTCAGGTTATAAATTCAATAGGTTAACTTTATTAGGTATTTTTGAAGAGCAGCCAGTATAGCAGTATGAACACGGTATCTCAGAATACTTACCTGTTTCAAGGCTTTACAATGTGGCATGCTGTCACAGTGGACCTTACAAGACTGGCCCCCCAAATAGGTGGCTGGTACAAATACCCAGCTACAAAGGGGCATGGGAACTAAAGTAGACAGCATTTGGGCTGTGCTAATATTTGGTGCCAAGGAGGTTATGGAGCCTTGATTCTAAGGTAATTCATCCTGTTGAAATGGGCTCCTGTTACCAATTTGGGGTACAGAAGGCAGGGTCTACCCAGTAGAATGCCAAGTAAATGACATGTGCACCAGGGCTTAGATCCTGGGGAAAAATGTAACTTAAAGGATAGCAAGGAAAGCTGCTACTTCATGGACATGGGTAATCCAGGGTCTCACCAGGGAATACAAGGTAGTCTCAGAGGCACTCAGCTCACCTCCCACATAAGATAGCACCACCCTTTGCAGAGTATTGTCAGCTGGGTTCTTACTGGCTGAACAATGTGATTGGGCTGATCCTAAAAGTACCAGGTCTTCAGTACTGATCATTGAGGAGGGTTGGGGAAGGCCAAAGCAGGTCACACCTGTAGTCACAATGGCATCACTATGTCCTGATAGTGCTTCTCATGTTCATCTAATAGATATCAAATAATTTTGCTGAGGGTGGTACAATTTTACTGGGCTGGTCAGAAGGTATCTCCTAAGCTGTATAGTTAAAGAAGTAACATAGTAATTGAAAGGAAATAAGGGTTGGCAAATGTGAGAATTCTAGGAATCAAAATATGAAACTTTCCATTAATTTTATTTTGGGGGTCTTACTTGAGGTATTTCAAAACTTCCAGGATTGAAATAATTGAAAAATAGAGACCTGAGAGATTTCTACATATTGTCTATCTTAAATAAAGAGTAAGAGTGGGGAGTCATGGAGTTTTTTACTCAGTGAGATGACCGACAGCGGTCTGAACATACCCAAAAGATTAAAAAACTCAGAAAAATCATGACCATAATTCTACCTTCACAGTTTTTGGACAAATCAATCTTTAAATGCTATGGTTTGCTAAACTTTAATTTAAAAAAATTACCTAAATTAAAGATAAATTCTGACAAATTTGTATAGTTTGCATCAGTAAGAAAGTTTATTGAAATCCATTAGTAATGAACACAGAAAGGTTTTTTGTATTTTTTTTTGCTTTAAAGAACACTTCATGGTAAAGTGAGAAGAAGAAATACAGAAACCACAGAACACCTTTTAGACACCCTATTTTCAAGTACAGAACCTGTTCCTACAGGCCATTAAGACTGATGTGTCTTCCTGCCTGGAAACTCTGTTTTCCACACATCTGTATATAACAGCCCATGTGAAGGGAGACTCTTTCCTCTTTATGCAGCTTAATAGTAGTGTTTCTTGGTTTCTGATTCAACCATAGATGAAAGAACTCTACCATCAGGTGCCACCTCTTCAATAATAGTCTTGATTACTCTGGTTTTGTTAGTATCTGTGTGAATAATGAAAAAAGATATAATTTACACTAAGCAATTTGTAGGGCTCCTTACTAATTAACAAGAAAATATCCTAAGAAAGAAAATTCAACTATGTTTACTTTTTAAAAAAGTCCCAAGCAGTGTTTAACGAATTGGTTCAGACAACGCGTTTTTCCTTTAAGACTGGTGCCGAAGCCAATTTTTTAACAAATGCAAACGGAACCGTCTCTACAATTTTAAACAGCGCCAGAGTTTTAAAAGCAAAGCCACCAAGCACAGAGATTTAAAACTGATTCTGATTACCCCAGCTAGTTTCTGCTGACCTGGGTCCCTTAGAAGACTCGTTGCCGCCGGTGGAGCCACTGCCGCCGCCGTAGCCGCCGCTGGAACTGCCGCTGTGGCCGCCGCCCCCGGAGCTGCCACCGCCGTAGCTGCCGCCGCCGCTGCCGGAGCTGCCGCCGCCGCCGCCGGAGCTGCCGCCGCCGTAGCTGCCGCTGCCGCCGTGACCGGAACTTCCACCGCCGTAGCCGCCGCCGTGACCGGAACTTCCGCCGCCGTAGCCGCCGCCGCGTCCGCCGCCGCGGGATCCGCCTCCGGAACTAAAGGGGTGAGGTGACGTTGGGTTATCTCTAACGTTGGAACGGACAGAGTGCTTGCTTTCCAGGTTATTGCTACTTCAGTAAAACATGTTTTGAGAAAATGCAGCAGTGTGCAGCGTGCATTTAAAAACCCGTCCTTTAAAAACAATTTTAAATACACGCAACCCTAAGAATCATCTTTGGGCCAAATTCATGAGAAAGCGAGGCTGCGGATGCACATTCCTTTTCCTGTACCTGCCCTCTCCCTTCTCCCCGTTTCCTCCCATTCTCTAGCGTTTCCTTGGGGTTTCCTTCCTATGTAGGACACTGAGATAAAAGTCAATGGGATAATTCTTCGATTTTCAGATTTACCTTCCTTCTCCTTCTAGCAGGCTGCGGTAGGTTTGAATCTCATTCTCCAGTCGGATCTTAATATCCAGGAGTTGCTGATACTCTGAATTCTGACACTCGGTTTCAGCTCTAATCTGTTGCAACTGTTCCTCCAGGGAAGAGATCTGGGTCTGAATCTGTGAGAGCTGCACACAGTAGCGACCTTCTGTTTCTGCCAAGGAGGCTTCCAGTGATTGTTTCTGAAAAGAGGATTTTATTGTGGCTTAGTGACCTCATTGTTCAATTGAGTAGAGTGAAGCCTATTTAATTATTTAATAAGACAGCATGTGGAAGAATAAACAGAATGAATAGAATTTGTGTTTTATGTTTAATGGCAGCATTTTAATTTCAGTAGCTTTATATCAATGCTAATAGTACTTTCCTTCATGAACATGTATCTTCAGTTTTTTTTTTTCTTTCTTACCCCCAACTTTGCATTTTTTTTCTTGCATCAAATAATTTTACATGAGCATGAAACTTGGTATGATAAAGTCGAAGTCATTTCATGAGAGTTAACATACCAGGGCCAGTTGAGACTGTAGTTCTATCTCCAGACCTTGAACATTACGTCTCAATTCAGTGATCTCAGATTTATGGCTGGACATTTGTTCAATGTTATTATCAATTTCCGTAGTCAGTTCCTTGCTCTAGAATATTAAAATCAGGAAAAAAGATGAGAAAATTTTGAAATGATAACAAAACATCTATGAACTTCATTATAGAGGAAGATGAACTTACCTTTTCATTGAACCAGGCTTCAGCATCTTTGCGGTTTTGTTCAGCAAGTTGTTCGTATTGGTTTCTCATGTTATTCAGAAGTTGAGTTAGATCAACACCTGGAGCAGCATTCATTTCAACATTCACATCACCAGTGGAAACATTTCCAAGGTTTTTCATTTCCTATTTAAAGAACAGAAAGATTTAATGACTACACATGACCACAATGAACTCTTTGCTGGCTGGAAGATGTATAACTTTTGTGTCACCTCCTCATGGTTCTTCTTCAGGTAGGCCACCTCTTCAGTCAGGCTTTCAATCTGCATCTCCAGGTCAGACTTGGTCAAGGTCAGCTCATCTAGCACCCTGCGCAGGCCATTGATGTCGGCCTCCACGCTCTGGCGCAGGGCTACCTCATTCTCATACCTGAAACAAGCATGACAAAAATACTGGATATAACTTCTATAAGGGAGATGTATCTGGGCAGAGACTGTTTAAAAAGCAAATATAGAGTTGATCCCATATCATAGCAACTTTTATCATATGTTAATTCACTTAGGAATATTAATGGCATAATGCAAGGAAGGGTAGCAGTTACTTTAAAATGTATTTTCTTCCTTTAATGTTGCCATAAAGGTAATACTAAAATTGAAAATTTCTTAGGCAACTCCGATACTACTTAACTTTGGATGAATTCAGAAAAATGGAAATGCTATTGTTGGCATCCAAAGTCATTGTTAAAAACAACTGATGTGTTTGTTGTGATGGTATTATACCACATTCACTTAGCTTACTTCATCCTGAAGTCATCGGCTGCCAGCCTGGCATTGTCGATCTGAAGCAGGATGTTGGCATTGTCAGTTGTTAGGTTGAGGATCTGGAGGGAGAAGCACAGTTATTGTAAAAGAGGTCAGATGTAGAAATAGCTTTTATAGTGGCATAGACTGTTTTTATGTTGTTCTCTTACAAAATCTTGGGAGAATTTTTTTTTAATTTTAAGTATGAAATATTTCAGGCTTACCCATATACTTAAATTGGAATCATTTGTGCTCTTAAAGTTTCTTTACTTTTCTATTTTTGTGTCTTCTCTTTCTAAAAATTAACTAGAATTATATAGACGTATTCCTGAAAGTGTGTGTTCCCCTCTTTTATACTGTGTGATTTCCATGTATTTTACCAACCTTTGGCTGACTCACTCTTGTATTTGTTAACTTGTTATATGTACTTCTAAGTAAATATGTGTACTCTGAGCTGGTACATAAGAGGTGCAATTCACAAGTTCTCTAGAGGCAAACATCCTGTTTTTCATACTGAAGAATTTATGTTTTTTGCAGTGTTGGTACTGAATAGTTGTTATCAGCCTGAGAAATATTTGGTTGTGATTTATTTACTCATTTTTTTCAGTTTCTGCATTTGTAAATGATCTAGCATATTTTAACTGTGGACTCATTATATGTTCATTAAAATCCAAAAGGTTATCAGTAATCTGCCATCCTAGAAGATAAGCAGCACACATGCTAGAAGATGGCCATGATCATGCCTTCACAAATATTTACCTTTGATGAGACTAGATTATTTTTGGAAGCAAGAAAGTAGCATAGGTAAAGACAGCAAACACCCAGAGTGTTTAAGATTCATCTATCTGGATTGCATAGATAAGAAACAGATTGAAAGCTGGGTTTTAAAATGTTCCTTACCTGATTTTTAAGGTCGTCAATGGTTTGGTAGTATTTGCTGTAGTCACGAGGCTGTCCCTGGTTTGAGTTGCCGTGCTTTTCATACCATTCCTTGATTTTGCCCTCTAGCTCATAGTTTGATTCTTCTAGAGCCCGAACTTTGTCCAAGTAGGAGGCCAGGCGGTCATTCAGATGCTGCATGGTTACTTTTTCATTTCCAGAGAGAAGACCACCATCTCCTCCAAATCCACCACCATAGCCTCCTCCAAAGCTACCTCCCCCAAAGCTGCCTCCCCCAAAGCTACCTCCCCCAAAGCCCCCAGAAAAGCTGCTGCTTCCACAGCCTCCACCAAAGCTGCCTCCACCAAAGCTGCCTCCGCCAAAGCCTCCTCCTAATCCTCCATAGCCACCTGAGCCCCCAAAGCAGCCCCCTCCAGAGCTCCCACGGCTAAAAGAGGCACCACTGAAACCCCCTGAGCTAAAGCCTCCACCAAGGGAGCCTCTGCTGCTTGAAATTCGGCATGATCCTCCCCCTCCACCTCCACTGCGGGAGGAAGAGAACTGCTTGCTTGAGGAATATCGAACAGACATGGTGATGCTGTTTAGCCCAGGGAGTATTGCTACCAAGGACACTAATGAGCTTTTATATGTTCTTACTGGTGGAAGGGTGTGTCCCACGTGTGTTAGGGTTTGCTTACTGGGATGGTTTTCTTTCTGTCAACTTAGCATCTTTGGCTGATGGTTGCATAAATTATCTCCAGTAATAACCAATCCCAATATGTATGGTTTTGGATTTGCTCAAAGAACAAACAGAAGGTTTGCTATGTTGAAATTGAAAATGGGTGGAGTTCAGATGGGCATATGTTTTAGTATGCTTTTTACCCTTTGAAGAACATTGAGCAATGGAGTTAATATCCATTTTTTTTCTCAGCAGCAATTCAGGTTGCACAGAATGTTTGCAAAGTTTTGGGGAAAAACGTTTCAGCTCCAAATTTATGGTTAGGATTTTTCAAGTTTATGTTTTAAATGGTTTTCCTTAATTGGAACATCCAATAGCATAAATTTTGTCTGAATCATGGTATATTAAGGATCTCGTAGAAGACTCTAGGCAAGCAAAAAGAAAGCAAACTATGTATGCCCCAAACTTAGTGACTTTCAATAGTTGCCACATGTAGAAAAGTTAAAGCCATTAAAGTACGATTTAGGACAGTGTGTGTGTGTGTGTGTATGTTGGTAGGGGATCTTAATTTATCTGGAGAACAGAAATGCTGCATATTGATATTTTGCCGAGAAAATTGAAAGTGAGTAATGATTGAGGAATCTTAATTTTACGTTGGCATTATTTTAACATCCAGGATTCTGAAACCATAACGTCATCTTGGATTATTTTGCACTTTTAAACTCATTGTAGTTAAAATTTATGTGATGACCATATGCCGTATGTAGAAATTCTTAGTACAGAGTTTGAAGAACTAACTTGCAGAACTTTACATTAGTTCTTAGGAACTAAAAGGGGGAGAATCTGGGTATGTTATAATTGTTAAGTAAAAATTTGCTCGCAAGAACATAAATCCATAGTAGAGAGTGGTGCTTGCTTGTAAACTAGACTGTGCACATATGTTTTGAAGGTAGGTTCTGTTTCAGAGAAAAATCTCCGCATTTTATTGCATATAGTGTGCATAGAATTTGGTACAACAGGTTGTCTAAATGAAGGATTTTACTGGGACTTTAATATATCATAGAAAATTATTTTATATCTACCCACAGGCTATGGTATTGCTATTGTTAAAAATATTTTGTATGTATACGTTCACTTATATTTCATAATTATGTAATGCTTTTTGTGTTAATGTGGTTTTAAACTCTTTGGAACAAAATGCTGAGCTAGTATTGCAGAGATTATCTCTCAAATACAGAGGAGGAAGTTGAAGTTGAGAGAGATTATGATTTTTTTCAAAAGATACTGCATATAAAAGGTTGTTGAACCACAATTAGAAGATTAGTCATTTAACTCCTTGCTTTTTCCTGCTGTACCAATGCATATATACATTCTCGGCTCTTGTGGATTTGGTCTGATACAACTGAGTGCTCTCATTCTTCAACCTCTCCAAATGCGAAAACAAAACAAAACAAAATGAGCTTGGAAGCACGAAAGAGTAAGGATTGGGCACACACTCTTCCATGGGTAATAGCTTTTTCAAATTAAATGTCTAGCTGCAGTTCTCTTTCCCTAGAAAAGATAAGTTTCTGCAGGGAAAGGGAATGTGGTTGGGAGCATTCGTCAAATGTTGATTGTTGGAATGGAGGTTACTACCCAACAAATTGCAGCTCTTCCAACTTGTTAGCACATGTAAGTAGGGCAGTAGTTAAAAAAAAAAAAAGAAACCAACTATGGGAATTGATTCTTCAAGAAGATAACGCACAGTAAAGAAAGGCTATGTTAAATCAGGATAGGACCAAAAAAAAAAAAAAATGGTTCCAGTAACTTCAGGGGGGATGTTGAAGGCTTGATATTATTTGAGCAATGGTCAGGGTGCACAGAGGGATTCTAACAGCCCAGGGTGTGTGTGAGCATGCAATGAAAGAATAGTGAAGTAAGGTTTTTAAGGAGAAGATAAGCTTGGTTTAAGACATGAATTTGAGGTATAAGTATGGTGAACTCTTTTAAATTGCACATGGACAGGCTCGGCGCCTGTGGCTCAATCGGCTAAGGCGCCAGCCACGTACACCTAAGGTGGCGGGTTCGAATCCCCAGCCCGGGCCTGCCAAACAACAATGATGGCTGCAACCAAAAAAATGGCCGGGCGTTGTGGCGGGCGCCTG
>CAUYQV010142146.1:0-53316 GCA_963574575.1 Galagoides demidoff
AAAAACAAAGGTTTATCCATGGGGCCCCCCCCACAAACCCGGGGGGTTTTTTCGGGGGGGCTTTGGGCCAAATGTTTTTTTTTTTAACTATTTTTTTTTTTTTTTTTTTTTTTTTGCTTATCTGTGGTGTCAGGTATCACAAGTATTCATTGACATTTTTTTTTTTTTTTTTTTTATTTTTCGCTAACCAACTTTCATTCGTGTTTGTGTATTTAATGTGTCGCCAAAGGCAATTCTTATCTTTCCACCTGCAGCAGAAGGGGGGGTGGGGAAGGCCTGAAGGCTCTGAGGGAAAATCCTTCCTTGCCTCTTCCCAGCTTCTGGTGACTGTTAGCAATCCCCAGTGTTCCTTGACTTATCGTTGTGTCACTCCAGTTTCTGCCTACATCTTCCCATGGCTGTCTCCCCTCATGTCTGTGTATCCACTCCTCTGCTTACATGACCCCAGTCATACTGCATTTAGAGTCACTCTAACCCAGTATGATCTCATCGCAACTCCTTACATCTTCCCCATCTAATGAGGCCCCATTTCCAAGTAACATCACATTCTGAGGCTCCAGGTGGACATCAATTTTGGGAGGACACTGTTCAACCTACTCCATGTGGCTGGGATTTGTTAAATAGAAGCAGGGGTGACAATCAGGCAGAGAGAATAATGTGGGCAAAGGTCCTAAGGCTGAGAAGTGTGTGTCAAGTTCAAGGAACTGAAGGAATGCTGGTGTGGCTGTACATGGAGAACATCCCTGCCAGAGGAAAGGAGCCTAGAACTGTGGGCCCTTCATGGTCAGGATGTGGGTATTCATCTAGTAGGGCTGGGGATATTATACATCCAAGCATAGCTGCCCTGGATATAACAATAAATGCATACTTTGGCTCAAAGTCAAGGCTTGATGAGCCTAGGCATGGGGAGGCCATCTTGTTCAAAGCTAACAGTAGAGCCAAAATCTTCAGATTTCCCTGAGAGGTCCAGTTAGGACTAAGACCTGTTCCCTCAACTCCTATGCCGTCATCCTCTTGTTTGTGTAGGCATTTCCACACATGTGTTCCATGAGAAGTTCTAACTGAGTTAAGTGAATAAAAGCAAAACTGGTGTCTACAGGATGGGAAATCATCCAAAGGCCTTTCATCTGCTCTAGTACATCTTGAATGTTGATGACAGGGACACCAGAGGTGGCTTTACCAAACTAACTTCACCACTGAGTCCTTTCCTCCTCCAGGGATTTCTAAGAATCTCACAAGAAAATGTTTTGGGAAACCGACTTTAGGATACCCTGTCCCAGGTGGTGCTGTCTCTCCTAGAATGACATATCAGCTTTGTAATATATAATGTTTTGCATGCATAGATATTTTGAAAATGTTCAAGTAATTTCAAATCTCAGATAAATAATAGTTGGATCATCTTAAATCATTGGGATCTAGGGAATTATCACTTAACCAAAAAGCACCCTGCATGGGCCATACAATTTATGAAGGTGCCAATAAGCCTTCTGGACCACCAGTAAGGCTGGTGGGTAGGGTGGTGCAGTTGGCAGCAGGGTTGGCTAGGCACATTCAGCCTTCTCTCTGAGGAATGAATCCTGGTCTTCATCAGCAGTGTCAGTGAATGTCAGCCTACCTTCTTCAGCTTTCAGAGGACACAGTCTCTAGAATGCTAACAGACCCCTAGTTGAAACTAAAAATAATGTCAAATCACTACTGAAGATTCAAGTGCTCAAAGTTGAGTAAATTTTATATATTGTGCAACATTCCTATATCCCATAGCTTCTCTCCCAGAGGCATTAAAAACCAATCTTGGAGGAAAATTAATTCCATCTAAGACAACATATGACTTCATGTTCTCTTTTAGCACATAAAAATGAATGTAGGGCCAGCAGAGCAGAGCCTAATGCAAGATAATCCGAAGGTCAGGCCACATGCAGCCAACATAAGTCCATGTGGCAATGGAGTTGGAGACTATCTAACAGAACTACGAAGGACTACCATGAAAAGCACACTAAAAACCCAAATTATCTTTTTTCTCTCTAGATTTATTTCTGCTTGGCTCTGAGATCCCTTTTTCTCTCTTCCTCAACAAAAGGCGTCCTAGTCCATTGCTTTTCTTCTCCTTAGTGCTAAGTGTTTTCCATACGACATCCCTGGCACTGCCAATGACATCGAGACCATCTCCACAACCCAACATCTGGACTAATACTGACTGTCTCATTGCAACATGGGATTTCTCTTCCTATGTGAGAGCAAAGTCCAGAAAGATGGGGGGGAAAGGTAGGAAAATCAAAAGGTACTATATGTTGGTTTTGCCCCTAACTGAATAGGTTCTGTCTAATTCTTTCCTCAAAATAACATTTGGAATCTGGTCCATAATCAAAAGTTTAAATACATGCCTTCCAGCATAACTTTAGGTCTAAAATATCAGGCCTAGAATAAATCCTGGCAGTTAATATGAGTTTGAGCTGGAATCAGAATTGGCTTTAAAATGTCTTCTGAGAAGCTGGCTATGCACTTCTTTAAAAAGAACTCCTGGCTCGGCGCCTATGGCTCAATTGGCTAAGGCGCTAGCCACGTACACCTAAGGTGGCGGGTTTGAATCCTCAGCCCGGGCCCGCCAAACAACAATGATGGCTGCAACCAAAAAATGGCCGGGCACTGTGGCGGGCGCCTGTGGTCCCAGCTACTTGGGAGGCGGAGGCAGGAGACTCGCTTGAGTCCAGGAGTTGGAGGTTGCTACGAGCTGTGATGCCATGGCACTCTACCCAGGGGGATAGCTTGAGGCTCCATCTCAAAAAAAAAAAAAAAAAAGAACTCCTTCATTCAACCACATGCCACCTCCCTTAACAATCTCTTGAGAGATTATACACCATAATAAATGAGTATGTAATAAGGGGATCACTATAAGAATTATAAGAAATAATTTTCCATGATCAATTTTTATTGGTTGGGTCCTGTTAAGTTGGCCAAGGAAGAGAACCCTGTTATCAGTCACACTTTACCTGTCACTAAACCTGAGCCTGATGAAGAAGGTGAGGAAGTGAATGAACACAGCATAATGCTGTTCACAGAGCCCAGAACCTAAACTTGACACCAACAAATGGCATGTGTGCTCTTGTAAACAGCTCTTTACTATTTGGCATAAACCAACTTTTACCTTCCAAGGGTACCCAAATCACAGCATATGTATAAAACCATCAATTCCCTTTGAAATCATCAAGCCTTTGACAGGACAAAGCTCCTTGAGATGGGGCTGTAGAAAGGTAAGAGTCTGATGTTGGGGAAGAAACTGAGGTTTCTTATCATCACACATGAACCTAATTGGTGTCCTATGTTGTATTAGACATTGATCTATCTATGATGTACAGATACAGTGGTAAGGTAGGACAAGGGGGTGCAGGAAACTGTCAGCCAGCCATATCATTTTAGATAAAGCTAAGGATTGGCCAGAACAGGAAGGATGGGCAGCAATGGTGGTCTCAGTAAACAAGTAGAAATCAGGTCCCACAGAGGGTTGTAACAAGATGAAATGGCTGAGGGTCACAGGAAAAGGATTCAATGCACAGGTTTTCCTCTGCTTCTTGGGAGAGGTTGGGTCTGGGGAACCCTGAGTAGAATGGCAGTCAAGACCATGAAGAAATGATCAACAGAAGAGTATGCCCAGTGTCCAGGACACAGTGGGCACTGCAGTGGAAAGGGCAGGAACGCAGGAGGACTCAGAAGAGATAGATCAATGGGAAAAGAAAGAGACTATGACTCTGTTCTGCAGTTAATGCCAGCTCCCTACTGGGTCACCTCCAGCTCCACCAGACGGCAGCTGGGAACAGGGACCTTCCTTTACAGCATCTGGGGAGAAAAAAGCTGCTGCCACTGGGTGATGGCACACAACAGATCTGGTTGAATTTTATCCACAGAGTGGTTCATACATTCAACAAACACATAGTGAATGCCTATACTCCTAAAATATGTTATTCTTGCTTCTGGTGACAGAGTAATGGACAAAACAAATGTCTCAGTTCTCTTGGTGGCTGATATTCTAGTACAAAGACAGGGATTGAAAACCTATTGGTTCAGGACTTCAGGCTTGAGTTCACATTTTATAAAGTAAGAACCCGCCCATAATCCTGGCACTCTGGGAGGGCAAAGCAGGAAGATCCCCTGAGCTCAGGAGTTAGAAACCAGCCTGAACAAGAATGAGACCCCATCTCTACTCATAATTAGAAAAACGTAGCCTGTCATTGTGGCCCAGCTACTTGGGAAGCTGAGGCAAGAGAATCACTTGAGACCAAGAGTTTGAGGTTGCTATGAGCTATAATGCTATGGCACTTTACCCAGTGTGACAGAGTGAGATTCTATCTTTAAAAAAAAAACAAAAAAACAGGGCAGTGCCTGTGGCTCAGAGGAGTAGGGCGCTGGTCCCATATACCAGAGGTGGCAGGTTCAAACCCAGCCCGGGCCAAAAACTGCAAGAAAAACAAACAACAACAACAAAAAAAAAAAAAAACAAAAAAAACACTTCTCTCTCTCTCTCTCTCTCTCACACACACACACACACACACACAGTAAGGACCACAGAGACTTACTGAAGTCTTCTGCTAAGTGAGAGCCTTTTGCAGTATAGACACTGAAAGATAAGTTCCTTGGAAACTGGCTACAAAAGACTACAAGTCTTTTTTTTTTTTTTGTAGTGTTGTTATTCAACATGGTAGCTACTAGCCACGTATGCCACTTAAATTTAAATTAATTAAAGTTAAATAAAATTTAAATCACAGTTTCTCAGCCTGCTCAGGCTCATTTCAAGTGCTCTGTAGTTACACGAGGCCAGTGACTACATCTTAGGGCAGATACAGAACTTTTCCACCAGCCCATAAAGTTCTTTTGGAAGCACAACAAGAAAGTGGCCACCTGCTCACTGGACATAAACTGAACTTGAAAAGGCCTAGGTATGAATCCATGCTGAAATGAACTCATCACAGGTATGCTCTTAGCCTACTGTTTACCTAAATAGTCCTTCCAGGAACTCCTTCCTCCACCCCAGAAGTTGGGATTGAAGTCCCTTCTCAGTGATCCCCCAGCACCTTCTAGTTCCCTCATCTTAGTAGGAAATACTCTGTGCCACAATGATCTGTCCATTTGCCCACCTCTCCATGGTGGTAACTGATGCTTCTTCATCTGGAGAGCCACTCTAGGCAAAGCCACAAACATTCCACCTAGTCCCTATGCCTTCAGATGGGTGACCACACTCTGTACCCCTGGCTTCAGTGGTGGACATGTGACCCAGACCACACTATTCCCACAGCCATGCCATGGCCCCCATCAGAGGGAGATCCCCTGCCAGCGACACAAGTTCAGAGTAGTCAAAGGGAGAAATGAGAAATGCAAAGAAAGATTCAAAACCAAAATGACATTGCTGAGAACTGAAATCCAGCTGTGTTCCCAGTCAGCATGCTTCCTAGGTTTCAAGTTACATGAGCTAATAAACATGTTTCTTGCTGGAATAGTTGGAACGGGTTTCTGTCACTTACAACCAAAATCCTGGGATGAATGCATTTCCCCACAAGAGGGCGCTTGACAAGGGCTGAGACCTGTCTAGTCCAGTTCACTATTCTATTCTCAGAGTCTCTCTCATTGGGTGCTTGGTATAAAGACAGAACTCAGGACGTCATTGTGGAAGACTGAAGAAAGCCTCCTTCTGCATAAGAACATGCACAGTTACTACATACTGTTATACCACTCAAAAATGGAAAGAGGCATCCTAACAAAAATTTTCATGATCACTGTTCTAATAACATTAAGTGCAAGAGGGAAGAGGTATATTAGGTGTTAAGAACCAAATACAGAGTTGATTGACCACCGTCGGGGCAATGAAATTTATCAAGGCAATGAAACACCTTTGGCCTTTTCTAACATAGCTAAAATACAGTCATTTTGCAAAGTTAAAATCCTGCCAAAGTGCCATTAAAAAACTGCAAGCATCTCTGAGCCTACTCTTCTATTAAAAGCCTTGTATGTAAATTATTCTCCCCTATTACACAAACCTTTTATGAAGATTCTCATTATTTTCAAATTTCCTCATGACTAAAATTTAAGGACTTTTGCTGGTGCAGACAACAGATGATTTGTAGTTTCTGCTTATCTATCCCACCCTCAACCAAATACTGCATAGTGAAATGGTTAGACCTCCAGTGGCTTCCTAGGCAAAGCAGCCTCCCCACTAGGCTCTGATTTCAGCAACATTTGTATCAAATTTGCTCTCTGTTGACTGTATCAAGGCAGATTGCAATTTGGTGGCACTGGAACTTTAATAGTCCACTGTTTATTATAATGTTATCTTTAATAGGATGCTTATTGTTTAAATTTCTGTGAGCTCCAGGAGGAAGCCTGTGCGCCCTGCTGAACATGGCTCTTGGGAAATGCCGAATAATCTGCCAAAGCAGACACCCGGCAGGCAAGTCTCAGGGGACAGATGTTGTGCGCAGGGCAAACAGTTCCTCAAGGCAAGGCCGGCAGGCTCCGTGCCTCAAAGTGGGAAGACATCAGGTGCCTAGTCTTACTTAATGAAAACATAAAAGACTACTTAATTGCTCCAAGATTATGCATGGTGTTTTTTTCCTTCTTTTAAGTTGAGCTGTTAATTTCTACAGCTGTGATGTTGGCACAATTGCAGCCCCAAGTCCTGTTTTCACAACTTGTAAGCAAAATTAAAACCTCCCTTTTTAATTAAAATTCAAACCAAGCCAGAATTAAAATCCTATTGCAAAATAGAGGTCTGGGAAGGCTCCAGAAGGAACACCTGTTCCAAAGGCATGATGGACAGCCTCTGACCAACACACAGCTTGGGGTGCTGTCGGAGGTCTTCGCAGAGGGGCTGCTACCGTCAGCAGCGCTTTGGCCATTTCAACCTGCCCCTCCAAGGTGAGCCAGCTCTGGGGTGGGGAAAGCCAACTCCAAACTTACTATTTCTTATACCTTTCAGCCAGAATGTAACTTCCCAAGTATGACTTGTTCTCTTTGCCAGTAATGATAGCAATGATAATAATATAATAGCAATAACAGCAGTAATAAAACCAAATATTTCACACATTCAACACCCTACTTCACTTGTGGTGGGAGCTCTATGGATAAAGATGCAGGTCCAGGGAGGGGCTCTGTGATTGATGCCTGTGTGTGCACATGTACCTGCAGATGGCACCTGGCCATTCCTGTCCTGTGCCCTGACAATAGAGCTAAGTATAATGGTTCATTTTCATAGAAGGGAAGGGAGAAGATTTTTAACTCTGAACCCTAAAGAAAATTATTACAGGCTCATTCATCTGAATCACAGTTGTCAATGTAGGGATACTCACCTGGATATTGCCTAAAAAAGCCTTTTGCACTTCCAAAGTACTGCCATATGAGTGATGGGTCACGGTCAAAGTTATCTACAAAAACTTTATTTAGGGATTCGGACCAATAAACTCCATTGACGATTGCAGGGTCTGTAAAATGAGAGAGAGAGAGAGAAAGATTAGAAACAAAAGTGAAATAGAATCCCTGGCAGTCCACATCACATGGCGGACGGGAGATAGCAGAATAAGATACCTCATCTTGCAAGAGGCTGTGATGTTTAGTTTCTGGGAATCCAGATGCGGGGGCTTCTCCTCTTCCCTAGCCCCCCTAACCACCCAGGAGCCTCTACTGATGGCTCCTTATGTGAAAGGCACATTCCTTTTTTGCAACTTTCAATATCATATAACCCATCATTCCTAAGAAAGAAGAGAACCTTCTTAGCATTATTTTTCTGCTTTTTCCCCTACTAAGCCAGAACTCAGCATTAAAAACAGAAAAACTGTGTTTTCTCTCGCTGTCATCACCTCAGCCAACATGACCCATTCCACTTCTCTCTGCCCTTGGCTTAGAAGTTTGTTTTTTCTAAACAAACAAACAACAAAAAAGAAATTAAATTGGAATTGTATAATTAAATATTTGTACTTTTTCTGTTCAGCAAAATGTGAGCTCCATGAGGGCATCAAGGACCTCTGGTTGGTCTTCTGCTGTATCTTTGATTAGCACACAGCAGAAACTCTAAAACTTTTGTGGATTGATGAGCGGATGGCTGGAAGGATAGATGGATGACCAATGGATGAAAGAAAGGTTATTTTCTAGACAGCAGATAATCATTTACTCTTCTGCTCCATGAACCCATTAACAAACCTCTTTTCTCGCTTTTGGAAGCCCAAAGATAACTCGTTGTCTTCTGTTCAGACAGAAGATAAGAAATAAAAAAAAAAGAAGAAGAAGATAAGAAATAAGGATAAAGGAAAGAAGGGAAATAAACAAGCATTCTTTATATATTGACTGAAGCAGGATGGATCCCAAGGCAGCTCTGTGATGGTCCACTTTTTAAAATTTAACCATTGAAGATCCCATTTCAGAATGATGCCACATGACATGGTGTTCTCAGAATGGAAATGACTGTCGAGTCCTCCTATGATGAGGGTAAGAATGGGAACATGATGAACATTATCAAGACTCAGGAATGGGGTGGGAGCTTTCCCTGCAGCCCTGCCATGGCAGGTACTATGCTCACCTCATCTCCTGTCATCCCCTCACAGCCCCGCAAGGCAGGATCCCTGTTACCCACCATTCTACACAAGCAAGAACTGTACTTTCTGAGGAGTACCTAACCACTAAGGATCAGAGGTTTCTTTATTGGTAAAAAGGGGATAATTATACCCACCTCTAAACCCTTCCTATTTGGAAAGTAAAACAAATGGACAGAAAATAGCTAATGACAACAGGCACCCACATGCCCATCAGTGGAGCTGTTCTGTTAGCTCAGCACCCTCCTGGTGGTCCCTGAGGAGCTCTGAGTCAGAGCAATCTCCCTATGACACCCTCATTCAGAGATTCCTCAGCACTACACAGACAGGAGGAGTGAGGACAGATTCTGTCACTGTAGTCCTCAAGTTGCAGAGTAAACAACAAGCAAAATAATGCTATAAATGCCCATGTAAATCAGGTCTCCTGACGTGGAAACTCAGGCTTGGCCCCCACGCCCCCGACCCATCCTCGGCAGAGCCCACATAAGGGTACTGGCCACCCACCGGAAGAACCTGGCATCTGGTCTTGCCTTCTGACCTCCACCCGGACTGAGTCCTTCAGATCACTGAGGCAGTTAGAGTTCTGACCTCCACATTGAAGGTAATGCTTTAACTCCTAAACTACAATAAACCACCTCAGAGTGAAAATGACCAAATCAACCTTTTACCAGAGCAATTTTAGGGAGACTTTATCCTCCCAATCCTGGAAAATAGAGCTCTTTATTGTTCCTGCCCAAACTTGATAATAATTATTGTGACTTGAGCTTAGCAGCAAAACCACTTAAATTCATCCACAAAGATGCAAATACAATAATGACACTGAAAACCCCACGGTTCGTGCCTCTATCAATAGCCTTGATTATGTCTGCATATAAAAACCTGCAAAAAGAAGGAAAAATTCCATTTCACCAGCTCACGGCCTCAACATGTTAAGGAGTCAGTTTCTAGTTAGACAATTGTCTTTTCTTAAGTGTGGTGACTGGGATTTGTCTACTGAGACAATTCTTTTTATTTTTTTTCTGAAACAGGGTCTTGCCCCATCACCAAGGCTGGAGTACAGTGGCATTATCATAGCTTGCTACAGCCTCCAACTTAGAGGCTTAAGCAATCCTCCTGACTCCAGTTTTCAAGTAACTGGGACTATAGGCAAGTGCCACCATGCCTAGCTAATTTTTTTAATTTTGTTTTTTGTGGAGACAGACTCTTGTTATTGCTGAAGCTGGTCTTGAACTCTTAACCTCAAGGAATACTCTTGCCTTGGCCTCCCAAACTGCAGGGATTACAAGTATGAGCCACTGCTCCTGACCTCTTTTTCCCTGAGTATGGTTTCTTTGGGGGTAGAACAAGGCTACCCATGCCTCTAACTGGCCCTGGAAATGCAAGATTAGCCCCTGTGGAGGTATGAGCATCTTCAGGAATACAAAGGGAACTGTGGATGTGCCACGAACTTCGTTTAGACACTAAGTTTTGCTCTAAAATTATGCCTCTTCAAGAAGAAGGGGCTTTTGATTTTCCAAGGGAAGAGTGAAGAAGAGGAAGTAGAATCGCTGGGAAAGTACGACCTACTGAAAATGGGAGCTGTGTTATACACACCCATTTGATCCAATATGTGAAATAACACTTCCCTTGGCTTATAAAATAAGAACCGTGTATTGATTTCACAAGCTTGCTTAGCCAGCAATTTTAATAGAAGGGAATTTTTTGAATAGCTGTCTACTGTTACAGTTTTTTAAAATATAGTGGGGAGGGGAGCTAGGAAAATTACATGGGGACTTCATGTATGTATTTAGGTCTATATATATGTTAAACATTATTTTCCAAACTTTGCTGACAGAGAGTGGAAGTGAAGTAAGCCAAGGGTCAGTTGGTGCTGTCTCCCCCTCACTCCTATCCCAACCCCTTCCTGTGTTCAATGAGGTGGTCCCAAAGGTTGTGTTGGGGTGTAGGCCAGAGCTCAGCCTGAAGTTCCCTCTATAGCAGCTGAGCCAATTTGCTCTGCAGCCTCTGGTGACAAAGACAGCGTCTTCCCGAGTAGCAGACTTACCCCTTTCCATGTTTGGGTCTTGTTTCAAATTTTGCTTAAAATCCCCTTTGCTTCTTTTAGAGTGTTCAAGGGTCATGTGTATCTGAGCTTTGGCATCTACCTCCACCTCTCACCTTTTTAGGAGATTTATGCACTGTATTAGCTTCCTATGGCTGCTGTAATAAAATACCCACAAAGTAGATGTCTTAAAACAACATTTATTCTCTCACAATTTGGGATGCAAGGAGTCCAAAAATCAGAGTGGTGGCAGGGTGGGTGCCTGATGCAGATTCTACAGGAGAGTCTGTTCCACGTCTCTCTGGGTGCTCCCTCGGAATCCCAGACATTCCTTGTCGTATAGATGCATTATTTCCATCTTCACATGTCCCCTGCCACATCTCTGTGTCAAATCTCTCTTTCCTTTGTCTCAGAAGGACACGGTCATTGGATTTAGGCTCCACCCTAAATTCAGGATGATCTCACCTCAAGATCTTTGAATTCATCACATCAGCAAAGAACTTATTTCCAAATAAGGTCCATTCTCAGGTACTGGAGATAGGACTTAAGAACCTATCTTTTGTGAACACTATTCAATGAAGGATACATATGCTCTTAATTATTCTAAACAGAATACCTGTATTTCATGGTTTGCACACTTTTTTAACCTGAGTTTCTTAAGTGCAGGACATTTACCTAATGAAGGATATCTAAAGGCCTTCACCCTTTTCTTCTTTATGAGAACAATTCAGATTTTCATGGGCACATCATATTTTTATGAGCTTGCCATTCTTCCTGACCTCTGTCAATGAGTACCACTGTAACACACTAAATTGGATTAGAGTCATTTCCCTCACTGTCTAGTGGATGTGTCAGTCCCTAGCACTCTCTGATCAATAAAGTGAACTCAGGACAGCATGATCATTTTCTCCAGTATTGCCATCCAATCCACATTAACTTACTATTCATCCTGGTCAATATGAAGTACAGGAACAGCAAGCAGTCTGCTTCCTCCACCTTCTGAGACATTAAATTACCCCTGATGCCCGTCAAGAACTTATCAGATATTCAGCTTTCACTAAGATGGACTACCCGCAGATGTTTGGGGAGTCAGAGTCACATACCACCAGCATGATAAATTTTCAGTTTGCATCTAAAGAGCATCTCCCACACCCCCGATCTGGCTTTGTAAGCTATCACATAACCCAACAGCAAATTGCTTTTGTAGTTTCTTTATTTCCACCCAAATAACGACTCTGGCCTGTGCTTTATCGTAAGATTTGCATTTTGCAACATGGGACTCCTTACATGGCAGATGGCTGGTGTCCTCACTGCATGCTCCCCACACACTCTCCCATACCTTTTGAGTTCTGCATCTTTAAACAAGGCAGCCCCTCTTATCACCCTATTTCAGTTGTGAGTTCCATTCTCCTTGAGTCCTGCCTAAGATGGTCAGCCCCCTGGGTCCAAGCAATAAACTGACAGCTGACTTGGCTTATGTTTTAACTTCCCTGAGCCTCAGTATCTGCAGAAAACAGATGAGAGTAGCCCCCTCTTTCCTGTTCTGCAGTGGGAGGACCCATTCATCACCAGGGGACACCGCCAGTCCTCACACTGTGGGAAGCACCTCCCTCCCCACCCATAGCATCTTGAGATGATCCAGGGGAAACTTAATCTGCATCTCTTTCTCCTTTCCTAAATGATCAGGGCAAGGCACTCTGACTGCTTTGTTTCTTTGTTCATCCAACAAACGTCTGCTGAACACCTCCCATATCAGGCATTCCACAGGGAGCCAGAGCTCCCCTGTGTGGAAAGGGCAGAGGGAGTTGCTCAGAGAGGGTGATCGAGGAGGACTTCCAGCAGAGGTGCCCCAAATACTGGGAAGGCATCAGCCTCCAAACACTTGCTGGGCTAGCAAGAACGCTGCAGGCAGGGGGAACAACAAGTTCAAAAACCCTGAGTTGGGAAGAAACAGGTCCTGGGGAACGACAAGGAGGGAGGCAGTGCTGCTGGGGCCCAGGGATGGATGGGGAGAGGTAGGGGTGAGGCAGGAAAGGTGGGCAGGCCCCAGTAAGGAGTTTAGCAGATCGGCAAGGTTTCCTGCCAAGCGTACGTTTTCCAACAGACATAATCTGTTCCACTCGTGCCAAGGCCCATCACGCCTTTATTCATGGTTCCAAAATCAAATTTATTTTCTGAAATCTGTAGCAAGCATAGCCTACTTCCTCTTCCCAGGACAAGCAATCAGAACCTTCATGGTTGCCTCAGTGCTTATGTTTCCTCTCCAGACCTCAAAGACATCTGATACACACTCAATCTTTTTCAATATCATTTATTCTCTAGTGAATTAGCAGAACTGTGTTAATTTGAACTTGCCATTCAATTTCTAGAGAATTTGAGTGAACATGAACAATTATAAGCTTATATAGAATTACAGATAAATGACAATGACCCCAAAACCATTGTTTGAAGGGAAAGGATGGAGCTCAGATGCAGCAGCGTTTTTGAAGTGTGGCCCTTGTGAGAAGGGTGTTTCCTGCCAGGATCCCAGGCTTCCCTACATTTCTCTGAAGCTGTGCACCTCTCAGCCGTAAAATTATAGCAGACACAGGGAGCCTGGGGATCAGCCCACGCAGGCATTTTCTTTAGTGTCATATTTTGGACCAAATTCAAGAGGAGAATGGTTGGATAGTTTTCATGTCTCCCATTTCAGCAAGTAAATGACATCTCTCCCATTCAGTCTAAATAGATCATAGATTAAATAATGAACAGTTTTGATGCTAATTATCAAACACTTATATCTACTGGAAAATAGTCCTTAATGTGTGCTGAATTATGAAAGGATTGTTTGCCAAATATTTACCCTTTCTCTAGACTTAGTGATATGCAGGTTGCTTTTCACAAAGCAGGAGCCCATTTCTAGCAGCCCTGGGACCAGAGGGACAAGGGTGATTCACAGCTCAGTGCTGAACTGCTCTGGATGGAGCCAGGAAACAAATGGCATGAAGAATCCCAGAAAACGCTCTAGACCAAGGGTGGCCAACAATTTTTATTTTTCTCTGCTGCACATTGGAAGAATAAGAGTTGTCTGAGCTACACAATAAACACAGAAACACTACTGAAAGCTGATTAGCAAAAGAAGTCCACACATAATCAGCCGGCCCCCTAAAGGCCACAGGTTGGCCTCCCCTGCCATAGACTCTCTGGGCCTATTGCCTCCATGAGCTAAACTGCAGGGTTACTTTCCCAGTGAGATTTCACATCAACGATTAAACTTTTTTTTTTTTTTTGGCCTTACACATACCAACTGTAAATAACCTTCTCCTCTTAATGCATTTTAAATTTTGCAGAGAAATTTGCGTTTCTTTCTCCTTAATCTCCTGGAATAAACCATTCACAAGTGTTTATCAAAGCTATTAAGAAGAAGAAAATTACAGCATAGAAATCAAGATGATGATGATACTATGGTAATAGCCACAGAAAATATCACTTATGGAGCACTATAATGGGCCACATATACTCTGAATAACCCTCCAGGCAGTTACAAACTACTTTTCCTAGCTCCATTTTACAGATGAGAAAATTTGTCCCCCAAGCTTTGAAGTCCATTGCCCCAGTACATTTCTTTGCCCAAGACAGAAGTTAACTAAGCTTCGTGGGCAATCTACATGATAACAGAGGCCCTGAATTCTACTGGGTTCCTACCAGATGTTAAAGAGGAGTTGGAGGAAAAGAGTGACAGGGGAGGTATAGTCCCAAGACCAGGTAACATGTGGTTCAGAGCAGGCCATCTGCCCCCAGCTAGTAGACAGAGTGGGTGATCTGTGGAGGAGGCGACTCTAGTCAGACCCTGACATGGCATCTTTGCACCTAACATTTGGGACATGAAGGTGAGTTAAAGGAGACAAGATGACTGAAGATAAGGTAGTTCTGGGGACCAATCCAGAGCCCTGTCCAGGAGTTCCCCCACGCTCTGTTGCAGAGCAGGCGGTGAGTCTAGCTTATCACCATTAGCTTTTGAATTTGGGTCCTGCTTGCAGAAGGGACATTTATAAGGCATATAATTCAGAAATTTAGAATGCAGGTTAAAACACTCCTGGGTGAAGATAAGCACATCTCAAGGGGCCTCTGATTCTAAAATAGCATGTGAAACACATTACTTGATATATGATATTTAATTAAGTCACCCTTGCAAGCTAAGGAAAAGCTGAAGAATCATTACCCACTTCCTTCTTGAGGGTTTGCTCGGGTTAGAAAGGAGACAAAACTCATCATGGACAGGTTCAGGATTGAGTGAACACAGAATCACCCTTTCCCGCCAGCAAGTACTAGAACAAGGCCAGCCCAGGCCAACAATGCCAGACTCTTGTAGCAGTTCCCAGGAACTCTAGCATGTTGCCTGAGAATCTATGCTGAGCCCCTCAGCCAGAACACCCAGCCCGCTCCAGAAGCTTCAGTCATTTCCGATAACTGATCACAGACAGACAAAGTCTGGCTGCCTGAGGCTCCAAGCAATTCTGATCTGGCTGGTGACCCCTTTTCAAATTTACTTCCCCTCCAGCTCCCAAAGTACACCCACATCCACATCCTGGCCAATCTCCTGGAAGCTTCCACTTGTAGTAACTGTTATTACCACTGAACAACTCATTCAAAACATTTAACCATTTAATACATGTCATATTTTCTAATATCACCCAAAAGAATTTAGCATCTCTGCTGGATATAGTATGCATTTGTTCATTCATTCAGAAAATATTTGCTAAATGCCTACTGTATGCCTAGCAGATTTGGAGATGAGGCAATGAGCAAAGCTAGACATGCACAGTGTGGGGAAAACTGCAATCTGCAAAATAAGTAGGCCTAGGGGGTTGGTGGGGTAGAGTGGTCCTGGTCCAAAGTAAGTTTAAAGGCCTGGATGGGGCAGGGCTTGGTGGGGGAACTGAGCAGGGTCTTGCAGATGGTGGTCGACAGTTATCCTCAATCTCAAGAGCAGTGGAGATTCCTGGATGGTTGTGAGGGCAGGTAGTCACCTTTGCAATTTGAAGTGGAGAGCAGGGGTGAGGGATGGAGGGGAGTGTTTAGAGGCTCCTGCAGTCATCTAGGGGGACATGTGGGTTCTTGTACAAGGGTAGCAGAGGGAGAGATGCCTGTGGTATCCAGAGAGGACATGCTTGGTAAATGTATGCTGGTCTAAATTTTGAATTCTGATGGCAGGCATTTGTGCCAGAGACTGAAGATCCAAGTGGGGAGTCTCCAACAGCAGGAAGCCTGGACAGCAGAACCTCAGAGAAGCCACACCATGGAGAAATTAGCCAGAGGGGACTGGCATGCTCCTCAGACCATGCACAAATGGGGAATTCTAACTGACTGCATCAGGGAAGAGTTTGTCCCCAAACATCTGGATTGTCACGGATTTGCTGATTAAAACGAATTTCTCTGTTGTAGCAATCCTCAGAATGCACATTCCTCTGAGCTATTCTTCCAGTGCGTCTCCAATTGATAGTGGTTTATCATAAGCAGCGTGAGAGAATGGGAATGGTGAGAACAGGATATTCTTGACAGCCCACATCCGGGTGTGTGCAGCCTTCAGGGGAGCTCTCCTGGCTCACAAGACTCTGTGTCCACACGTGCCAGCTGCTCTGCTCTTCACCCAACTGCACTCATAGCTCCCAAGAAGGAAGGCCCACACTATTTCCTGGAGGGTCAGGGAACACCACTCCACCAGTGAGGAACCTGGGTTCTTCCACTCCGCTCCTGAGTGGAGACCCTGAGGGTACACAGGTTAGAGGATGGGGTGCGGCAGAGCCACTCAGCTCTTGACCCCTTGACATATGTCCTGATCCTTCCTTACAAAATAAAGCCAAATATCTATTCAGTCAACAAGCATTTTTAAAAAACCTGAAATCTTGTCTTATGCTCCCTGGGGGTGAGGGAGCACAAAAATAATTCCAGAGAGAATTAATGTCATGGCAAGTCGTACAGAATAAAGGACAACACTCAGAAGTAGATCGTTGTCACATGCTGCAGCAGCCCATTCCTACATTCACTCAGAAAGTCTCGTCTCATTTGAACCTTTCAGAAGAAAGAAAGAAATTTAAACATCCCTTCCTTCCATCTTCCAGACAGGCCTGGCTCCCAGTAAAATATGATTCTGTGAGCTGCCATCCGGACTGATACTATAAGTTTCTTATTGATATTGAATATAAATACAGCCCTGAGGCTAGCAGGTACCCTGACAGGGTCTGGAATATAATTGCCAGAGAACTGTACAAATGCATGTAGCAATTAAGGAGCTGTCAGGGATATTGCTGGTGCAAAGACAGAGAAGCCGCAGACTGGACAAGGCAGGCCGGATGGCAGCTAGGGAGGTGCAGAGAGCAGGAGACAGGGCAGCAGAATCTCGTATCACTACTGCAGCCCCAGAAACCACAGGCAGGGAGATAAGTGGATTATGAACATTTAAAAAAGGAAGTGGGCCAAGTTTAAGTTTGCTGTTTGTTTTCAACACCTAGAGGCAAGAGGTAATTCTCCTGTCTTTGATATGAGATTTATATGGAGAGACGACAGGCAGCCTTGAGTGAGTCGAGTAGGGCTTTTAAGGAGGTCAGAGCAGGGGCTGTGGAGGTGGAGAAAGCAATTTGTGTTGTTTATTTGTTTTAACAACTTTATTGAGGGGTGACTGGAATTTGTATTATTCACTAATTTTAACGTCACAAAGGTACAAGCCTGTTAATCTGGCTCATGGGTGAGAAAGACCGAGTGGATTAGGGTAAGAAGCGAGCTCTGGGTGCAGAAGGAGGAAAGATGGGCCAGCGACAGGGCCAGGTCTCACCGAGCCAGTATCTGAGGTAGGCCTTGAGGAAGGTGATGGAGTGCCTTTGTGTTGTGTGCCACTAGCACGGCCTGCCCACACCTCTGCTGTCACTGACTGAAGAGGAAGTACAGTGGGAGTGGGAATGTGGGTGGTGGAGACGCAGTCTCCCCCCGGGATCAAGGTCTGTTATTATCCCTTGATTGCTAGAGAGCCTTGGTTTCTATAACTGGAAGAGATGGGGTAGGGAAGGAAGTGGGATCTAATGAACATACAGGTCTGGGAATCAAAATAGCCAAGTCTAGTTACAGGGGCATTTGTACCAACTTTACTTTTAAACTCCCAAGAAAGGCGCACTCCTTTCCAAATGTAATGCTGCTACCACAGGAATAGCTCCAGATAGTCAAGAGGGTAGCAAAGAAATCTTGATCTCCTTTTGCTTGGACAATGGATAGAAAGGGCCTCGTGTCCTGTCCTCCTCTACCCACACATGCGCGCATGCGCGCACACAGCACACACACACACACACACACACTACAATCCATCCTGGGTAAGTGACTTCAGGTAGAATACACAAAATCTTTTAAAGATTTTAGTAGCTATGTATTTCATGGTGTTACAAAAAATTTAACCAACACATCTAACTCAGGGATACTCAAAATCCATTGCTCCAACTATGGCTAGACATCTTAGCCCATATAAATGCACAGGTGTTGGGCAGAACTGAATGATGTCTCAAGTGTGGCCACAACCAGCTGGAGCTGGGGAAATGCAGATCCCATGGCCCGGCAGAAAGCTCCTCTGTCCTCCTGGTTCTCTCTCCAGTTACTATACACTGAAGCCCTGACAATGCCCAGGCCATGTGTGTGATGGCAGGTGACAGAAGAACACACATTGCAACAAAAAAGGCTTTTGTTTCTTTAATAAAACACAAACATATCCTCTTATCCTCCTGTTCTGAAAAGGCAAACAACTGAAGCCATTCAGCCCCAAGAATGTGAAAACATAGATGTGGTCACATAACAAAGGGCACATCTAGCTCTACACCCATCGGAGAGTGCAAGCAAGAGTCAGAAGCAGGTGCACGGAAGGTTCATGGAAGCTCAGTTCACAATCACAAAGATGTGGAAACAACCCACATGCTCATCAACATATGAATGGATTAATAGACTGTAGTATGTGTGTACCATGAAATGCTATGCAGTCATAAAAAGATGGCGATTTTGCATCCTTTGTAACAACCTGGATGGATTTGGAGAACATTCTCCTAAATAAAGTATTGCAGGATTGGAAAAGCAAGTGTCACATGTACTCAACACCAATTTGAAACTAGGAAATTAATAATCACGGACCTACATGAGAGAAAATCTCAGTTAAATTCAAGAAGGGGTGGAAGTTCAGTAGCTTCCCTCCCAATGAGTACAATACAAGGATGTATGGCACACCCCCTGGGTCAAGGACACAGCTACAACTTGGACTTTAACCTTTCAAGTGTAAATTATATAACCTAATAGCTTGTACCCTCATATTAATCTAAAATTTAAGAGTTCAAAACAAAAAAGATCAGAAGGAGGCCTGAGAAAGTTTAGAAAGATGTTCCAAGAGGTGATGTGCTTGGTGAGTAAATCTCAGGAAAGATCTGCCCCTCACTGGGCCAATTTTGTGCTGAGGTAGTTTTGATGGACACAGCACCAGGGCACCAGGTCCACATGGCTAGAACATTGTAAGCCCTTGTCCTTGCTGCCCAATTTCATGTAAAGATCTACAGGTCATCAACCTCCCTGAACTAAACCACTCAAAGTTTTAACTGCTTCCAAAGCACATGATACACACTAGGAATGATGCCAACTTCTAATAACGCTGGCCAAGAACTATTAACAAGGAGACTCTAGCCATCTTGGTATTGGACCTTATTCACCCTACAAATTCATTTATCAATTATTTATTTGGCTTATTGAACAACCTCAATAGCCAAATTAAATGAGACCAAATGATTCTGTTTCTGCACCTCTGGAGCTTGTGTACACTAACCACTAACTCCTGAGTGGCAGGGAAAGGGGCTTGAATATCCCCTCCTCTTGTCACATAAATGACTCATGAAAAATTGAAGGGTACAGGTTTAATTCTACTGAATTAGTTATAGCCAGGATTACCACAAGTTGATTATCCAAACTGCATCACTTTTGAGAGTAGAAAGAAGTCTTTTTATTAATACCTGAAAACAAGTAGTATAAATTGCTATCCAAGCAAACCATGCTGGATATGCGCACCCCATTTATAACTCACCCCGTTCCATAGAGAAAAGAACTGACCGAATGTGTATGTGTGTGTCAGCACGCACCTGTTCCATCGCTGATGTGATCATGAAACACAGTTGGTTGGTTAATTCAAAAAGATAAAAGCATGGAATCATTTTTAAAAATAATACATTGAACACCTTATTTTAATACTTAGCCAATCTTCATGTGTGGGCTTCTGGCCTTTAAAGCCTTGGGGACCTTTTCTAGCTGTGGACATTCAGCATGCTCTAGACACCAGCCAAAGCAATTTATACCAATGGGAGAAGAAACAGAGAACGTTAATTGATCCACCGAGCTGCTTAAGTGGATGCTGCTTAAGAATTACTGCTATAATTATGTCAGGGAACTCTCTACTTCTTAAGGAGGGGAATCGTCCTAATTTAAGGAACCAAACATACCCTACTCAAAATACCTCAGAAGATGTTAATCTATAGAACTAAAAAAAAATGAAGAATAAGAATGGCTTTATGGGAAAATGGATCCAGAGACTGTCCATGGCTTTGGACCAGGGACCTAGTTTCTATCTTTCTTTCCATTCTGCACCCTACAGGGCTGGCTCCAGCCTCATCCTTTCACCCATCCTGGCCCTTCACCCTATCGCCCTGGCCCAGCATCTCCAGCCTTTGCTCTTCTAGGGACACAAAATTGCTACAGCACTTACAGCCATCTCTCATGGGCAAAATATGGGGTCTTCAGATTTCTTCTGACTGTTCATTGACTTTGATCATTGTAAGGCCATCCGTGAACCAATAAGCATAGAGGTCATGCTGATCAGTTTAAACCTATTAAGCCTCGGATTGGAATCCAACCCCAGCAGTCACTAAAGATGAGTTCCCAAAAGAAATTCAGGGTGCTTCTGATGGGATGAGGAAACTAAGGGGACCACGCCATGAACATCTCCTCCAAATTTCTAGTGTGGTCACAGTCATCCAAAGAGTCATCTCAGGACATGTAGCCCAGGTAACCCAGAACTTCCAATTCTGTTAAAGAATTTAAGTTGGGCAAGATCATTCCCCAAGTGAAGCATTTCTACGCTACATGGATGTACAAGAAAATTTTTGTGCCTTCTAAAAATTGGATGGCAGAAAGAAGAAACTTTATCAGTCACCAGCAAGGCAAGTTTAATGTGAAACAGATCTCTAGGGATACAAAGGGGAAAAAAAAAGAGAGCGAGAAGACAGCAAAGAGGTGCTTCATGGGAAATAATGCTGCAAGTCCAGCAGATTACATGCTACAAATAACAAAGAAAAAGAAGAAAATGTTACTGCAACTAAAATAAAACCAACAAACCATACATATTTAACAGAAAGTGTACCAAGAGTGAAAGAAGCCAGCTGCTACAAAAATGATGTGTGACAAGGATGGGCCTTCAGAAATGGTAGTTGAGCTCCACATCTTCAAGGACACCGTTACTTAGAGATGTTAGCTGAAATTATTTTAAGCAAAAATATATCTTTAAGTAAAGGGTTGGATATCGAGTAGTCTAAGCTTTATTAATTTCATATTCATAAAAATAAAGTGATTCCGAAAGGTTTCCTAATAATACAAATGCTAAACTTTTACATCATGATCTTTGTCTGTTTAAGCAGTCTGATTAGTTTGAAATGTAGCTTAAGAAACGGTAAGCTCAGAGGAGATCCACCCTCAGTGACATTTCTGAGTCCTAACACTTGTAATGACTAATTTTATTACAGTAGCTAAAAAGAAATAAGAGAAGCCATCTATGTATAGCGAGTAACCAATTCACCTTTTGTATGTAATCCTCCGTGATTTTACCTGTTAGTCTACTATACTATTTTTAAAACAACTTGGTTTTATTTTGTATGTGAATTAATGGACATGTAAATTTCAAGTTACTGTTATTTCGGTAGATAAATTTTTATAAGAGCTGAAAGCTATGTTACTCATGGAATACCCCAAAGTAGGAACCAACTATGATGCCATGGTCAATGATTATAAAGGCAAAATAACATAAAAAGGCTACTATGGTCACTGTGAGATCCAAAGATGAAAAGAATGAGCAACAACAACAGAAGATGTAAAGATAGAATAATAAAGCCTGTTTCAAAACAACAGTCCACCATAAAAGATGAAACTATTTAAAAGTAAACATGTTGTTTAAAACAGATATTTAATTCAATATTAAGTTGTTCAACATTTGTTCTCTAAAACACGTATTTGCCATGTGTATGTGGAGATCTTATCTCTTACAATTGAATTATGGATAAGACGTAGTTAATTAGCAAATGGGATCAGTAAAAATTCATACCAGAGGGTTAATCCAATTCTCTTGAATAACCCAAAGCCTATTTTAAAAAGAAAATGAAAAGGTAAGAAAGATAAGAAGAAACGGGTCTTTTGGTTTGGAAAGCAGCTGACTACAGCACAATGAGAAGAACAAAGGAACTAATAACTCTCTAGGCCTTTAACTTTCTCCAGACACTGTCTTTAATGCATGGAAAAAAAGGTTCAAATGTTTTAAATCTCTCCAAAACTATTAGCAAAAACAATATGGAAATATATAACAGATGCATAAAGGCATCTTGGGGTGAATATATTAAGGACCCACAACTGCAAATTCTAAAATCTACTTAATTGTGCCAAAAAGAAACACAAGAAAGACTTTGTGATAAACAAAATCTAAATGATGTTTCCAAAAAAAAGAAAGTCTTGAGGTCTTAAGCCAAGGATTTTTCCTCAGTTGGGTACTTCAGCCTGACTGGACCACCAACACAAGCTGTGTTGTCACATTGGCCACCAAGGAGAACAGTGACAGAGGCCAAGCCTCAGCCCCAAAGTGGTGGGAAAGCAGAATGAAGAATAAATGAATTTTCCAATAAGTTTCCACTTGGGGCATTTTATCTTAAACCAAACATAGAGCTCTTTTCTGGTGGGGAGGGAGTGGAAATTACTCTCTAAAAATACTTTCACTTTTTTATTTTAGAAGAAAAAATTTAATTAACAAAAATATCCTGTGGATATTTTATCCTAATCCAATCAAGAGTGGTGGGACCTCACCTAACACGCACAGTATGAAGGTGCTCAGCACACCCCCAGGAGGAGGGCTCAACTACAACTTGAACTTTACCTTGGAAATGAAAACAATGTAAACAATGTAACCTAAACATTTGTACCCACATATCACTATGAAATAACAAAAGAACACTGTTAAAATTCTGATGTAAAACTGTCTACTCCCTCCTCCATTTATGGAAAGAGTAAATGTTTACACCAACATGGGATTTGGAGTTATTCTGTATGTGCCCCACTATAACCTATCCCCCAAATACCTTTTTGTTCCATTCATCGATTTTCTTTTTTTTTAACTTAATTTTTTTTTTCTTTTTTGGAGACAGAGTCTCATTATGTCACCCTCGGTAGAGTGCTGTGCCATCACAGCACACAGCAACCTCCAACTCTTGGGCTTAAGCACTTCTCTTGCCTCAGCCTCCCGAGTATCTGGGACTACAGGTGCCTACCACAAAGCCTGGCTATTTTTTTGCAGATGTCATTGTTGTTTAGCTGGCCCAGGCTGGGATCGATTCTGCCAGCCTCCGTGCATGTGGCTGGTTCTGTAACCACTGTGCTACGGGTGCCTAGCCTAACTTACATTCTGTATACATTCATGGAGTACAATGTGGAATGCTTAAATCAAACTAATTAACATAACCATCACCTCACTTACTCATTTTTTTGTGGTAAGACATAACATATGCTTAGTTGTTGTGAAGGGTAACACTGCATTGTGCACCTTAGGCGAGATCCCACCAAACGCCGTCCCTCCACTTAGCCTCCCCCCCTCCCTCCTCTCCCCTTTTTCTTTCTGGACTATATTTGTATTTTATCATTCATATGAATGTGTGTTTATATATTGATTTTATACTAGTATTGAGTACACTGGATACATTTTTGTCCATTCTTGAGATACTTTACTAAAAAGAATATGTTCCAGCTCCATCTAGGTAAACATAAAAGGTGTAAAGTCTCCATCTTTTTATGGCTGCATAGTATTCCATGGTGTACATGTAGCACAATTACTTTATCCATTCATGGGCTGATGGGCATTTAGGTTGCCTCCACAACTTGGCAATTATGAGTTGAGCTGCGATAAACATTCTGGTGCAAATGTGTTTGTTGTAAAATGATTTTTGTTCATCTGGATAGATACCTAGTAAGGATATTGCAGGATCAAATGGCAAATGGCCAACAAACACATGAAAAAGTGCTCATCAGCTTTAATCACCAGAGAAATGCAAATCAAAACTACCTTGAGCTATCACCTAACTTGGGTAAGATTAGCCCATATCACAAAATCCCAGTACTGCAGATGCTGGCATGGATATGGAAAGAAGGGAACACTTCTACTTTGCTGGCAGGATTGCAAACTAATACAGCCTTTTTGGAAAGAAGCATGTAGAATTCTTACAGAACTAAAAGTTGACCCACTGTATGCTCTTGCCATCCATCAATTTTCAAAGCCACCTTCATGTCTCTCTGATCTGCCATAACAGGATAACATCCCATTTCAAGTGAAACTCACAAAGGGTGTTTTCATGAGTGAACTTTTTAGTACCCATAGTGTGTGACAGAATCTGTCTTGATATAAATAAATGTAACATGTTCACCATTTTAAGCAGAAAAGTGTTGTTGAATTAAGAGATGAAGCCTGTGTCCTCACTGTGAAAAGGGACATGTGAGTCAGCTTGGCATTCTTAACATGTCCAAGATAATTCCCCCAAACCTCTTTCTGTCCCATCTTTCTCCTATAAACAATTAGTATCAGTGTTTTAATTTTCATTATGAAATTATTTCAGAATCAAAAGAAGTAGCAAAAATTATTTTTAAAATATTTCATTCACCCTTTTTTAAATGTCAAACTTACTAAACAACACTCCAAACAGCCACCACACTAACACCAATGCCATACCATTACCTAAATATACCTAGATCTTACTGAAATTTCATCAATATCTTTTCAATCTGGAAGTATGCATTACAGTAGTTTTCCTATCTCCTTAGTCCCCTCTATTTCAAGAGAGTTTCTCAGTCTTTCTTGGTCCTTTGTGATCTTAATGCTTTCCACGTCCCCAGCAGTACCATATGAAGGTAACATGAGCACCTGTCTAATAAGACTCAGAGGAGGCTGGCTACTTATTTTTTAGAATGTCTGGATTAGTTTCTTGGGGCTGCCATAATACACTACCACCAATGGGGTGGCTTAAAACAACAGAAACCTACTCTCTCAAGTTCTGGAGGCCAAAAGTCTGAAATAAAGTTATGTGTAGAGCTGGTTCCTTCTGGAGGCTCTGATGGAAAAACTGTCCCATGCCTCCTTCCTGGCTTGGGTGATGACTGGCAATCCTTGACACTCACTGGTTGGCAAACGTATCACTCCAACTTCTGCCTTCATCTCTACATGACTTTATTCTCTGTATGCATGTGTGTGTCTTTTCCTACAGGGACACTTGTCATTAGAGTGAGGGCCCACCCTAAAACCAATATGACCCAATCTCAAGAGCCTTAATTAATTACATCTGCAAAGACCCTATTTCCACATAAGGTGACTGTTATGGAATGAATGTTTGTGTTCCCACAAAATTCATATATGGAATACATAATCCCCAAGGTGATAGTATTTGGAGATAGGATCTTTCAAAGGTAATTAAATTATAAGAGTAGAGAACTTATGATGGAATTAGTACCTTTAAAAAAAAAAAAGACAAGAAAGAGCTTGCTTCCTCTGTTTTCTGACATCTGAGGACACAGAAGGAGGACATCTGTGAACCAGGAAGGGGTCACTTACAAGAGCCCAACCCTGCTGTTACCCTGATCTTGGACTTCCCAGCCTCCAGAACTATGAGATATAAACTTGTGTTGTGTGATCCATCAGTCTATGGTAGTTTTGTTATAACAGCCCAAACTGACTGAGACAGTTGCAAGTTGAGTGGTTCTGAGTGGATGCCAATTTTTATGGGGCACATTAACAACTATAATATTCTTCAATTCAGTTGTTTTAAAATGCATATCACTGGACAATGACTAGGATATGTGTCCTGTTACATGATTTTTCATGTTGCCTGAGTATGAGACACCGTAAGCTGCTGAAAATCATCATTTTATTTCTGAAAAGTAGCATCAGACTCAACATTACTCATGCTATCTTTGGGAAGATAATGGCAAATTATATTTAGTTTCACATGATAAAAAAACAACTTAGTAGGTGCTTCACAGTCCACTACTGTTTCTTACTTCAGGTAAATATTTGCCAGTTATCAGAAATCAGGAGAAACATCTGTATCCAGGGAGGCATCAGGGTTTGAGGCTGCTGTGAAATTGGATGTTCTTTTAAGAAGTCATTATTTCTAAGAACTGCCAAGACTCCAGCTCTGTTTCACAGGCCACTGAAAGGCACAATGGGCACAATCATGGTGTTCAGCAGCCCGGCTGCCACTTGCTTAGAGAGGAGATGAGGTCTGCTGTGTAGGGTTTGTTCTCTGCAGAAATCCACCAAGGGAGAAACAGCAGAGCGTCCTTTCCAAGACAGCTGCAAATTGAGTTGGTAATAATTTCACGCCTACTGGTAGGCTTTCCAGGCTCACCTCTTTTTGTCTTTCTGGGGAAAATGGATGACCAGTTCCTCCCATTCACCCAGCAGCAGAGCTCACCTGTCAGCAGGTTTGCAAAACTGGTCTTAAACTGCCTGGCCGGGAGCTGGTTGGCTCTGACAATACTTTCCAACTCCAGGTTCCCAACTAACACATTTCTTTCTTCACAAATTTCTTTAATCAAACAGAAGAGCACCTCAGACACAATTTTTAAGCTGCCTATCCCAGCCTAAAGTTTATCTACTTTAAAAAGATAAAGCTTTGACAACAGAGATAAATATTCAGAACACACACACATCCATGTAAATGTCATCATATCTGTGTGCCCACAGGGAGGCTAATGGGACAGAGATGTCTCTGGTCAGAGAAGGCAAAGCAGAGACAAGCAGATATGCAGATTTTCATATGGAAACAGGGTATACGTGGCCCAAATACCCAAATAGCAAAAGAAAACATTTAATACACACTCATATCACGTACACGTACATATGTGCACACGCTCTCAAAATGCAGCAGGATAGTGACAGTCCTGGACAAGGTACCATGAACAGTTCATGAGACTTTTATTTGAATCAGGAACAACATAGGAGAAAAGAAAAGTAGGCTCAGTTTCAAAAACATAGCTCCCTAAAAATAGTAACACTGGCCATATACATAGCACTTTTCATTTGCGCAGCTAAACACTTCCCATGTTGTGGCACACTTGAGCCACTGTGACATAGGTCCTATTATACCCCTTACTAATGAGGAAACTGAGGCCACAGAGGGTAGAAGTAACATGCCCAAGATAACATCATTAGAAGGTAGTGGAGCATGAACACAGCCAACAGGTACTGAGCGTTCAGGGCATGTCAAGGAGCTATCCTAACACATCTACAGATAGAAACACATTTAATATAAATAACTCTAGGGTAAGTACTAATGTCATCCTCATTTCACAGATGGCAGTACTGAAGTTAAGCTGCCAAATGTCCCAGGTCACACAGTTAGTAGCAGAGTCACTAGATAAATCCTCTTGACCACATTTTATTGATAGAAACCAATGCAAAGACAGAACAAGCAAATTACTGGGGCTACATTTCAAAGCTAAAACCAATTCCTATATATATTCAATAGTCTGAGCCCCTGAGTGCTGCTGCCTCCAAGGGGTGGGCCCGGGATCTCACACAGTGTGGGTGCACACTGCACAGAGCCAGACCAAGGATCTGAGAGTTTGCACAGCTTTGTACTGTGGCCAAAGGGAGCAAAAACGAAGCAGCATAAGATGTCAGCAAATCCCTCAGAATCCTGGATCAGCCTTTGAGGAGGTAGTAGCAATGAACATCCAGAAACTTGGCACCCTCTCTCCCGCTCCCCTGAATCCTCCAATCCCCTCTGCGTTGTCAGAGAAGGATTACAGCTGACAAGGCCAGAGAAAGACCATGAGGGGCTGGTGAGCTTTCCATCTTTCTGTAACGGTGGGAGCATGTTCTCAGGCAGCTTCTTCCACTGATGAACGGGGTGCCTCGAAGGAGAGCTGAGGAGAGAGGGACTGAGAAACAAAACGACCTGCCCAATGCCCTGGGAAGGTAGTCACAGTAAGGTGGATGGGAATCACTGGTCACAGGATCTTGGCATTTCATGCATGTCCCTATCATCTAACTTGCCAAATATTGCTCCAGCCAAGCAGCCTTGAAGTGAGGGGGAGCAGCCCTCAGGGTGGCCAGTGGCTGATCTGCAGGTCTCTAAATAACCTGGCAGGGTCAGGCAGGGGATGTGCCTGTTCAAAGCCAGTTCTCGGCACGTCTGAGACCAGAGCCCTCTAGGTTCTATGTCCCAAATGGACTCAGAGTGGGCATGTGACAGAGCAGGACGGGATGTGCCTGGGTGGGAAGTGACAGTTAATGAAGAATGCATAGCCAGGGGCCCAGGTGTGAATCATGGAGTTGGACCAAGAGTCCTTCACTGCAGACCTCCACCCGGGAGGATGACAGCAGCCCACAGGGATGCCGATGTGCTTGATCTGGTTACTGATGTGGGCCAGACACAAAGGCTGAGGTACAGCCCACCCACAGACAGTGAGGCCTGCACTGGTCTGCTCTGCTGCAGTGAGCAGCTGCCACTCTTCCTGTGTTGTCTGCCACAGTTTATGCAGGTACTGCCCAACCACAGGGAGCAGAAACTTCAAGTCAGACAAACAGCCAACTTCAAGTCCCCAGTGGACTGTGCCTGAGTGTTTCTGAGCAGGTCTGAATCCTCTGAGTCCCTCTAAAGTGGGGCATACTGGTCTTCTTCCTACTGTGACCTGAGCAGCAGGGGCAACTTGGTAGGAAAAGTGCTCAGCATAGAGCCTAGCCCACAGTCGAATTGCTATAATCACCCTATTTGGATACAGCCATGTTGAAATCCCCTAGCAAGTGTTCAATAAACATTTATTAAATAGGTAACTCCTATGAAGTGGTGCTACTAACAACCCCATTTTACAAGAGGGCAAGTGAGGGACAGGGGCTCAAGTGCTCCAAGGTCCTACAGCATGGGCAGGAGAGGGCAGGATGTAACCACACCCTCAAGTCCCAGAGCCCACTTCTTTCACCACCACATGGCGTGCGTCTGCACTCAGAGCCAACAGGTACAAGTGCCAGGACTAGTTAGCCCTAATAACTTGTACGGCCAAAGCAGGAGCTCTTCATGACGTGCTGGTCAACACGCCCACACCTTCTGCTCTCTGTGTCTCCATGCCTGTATGTCCCTCCCTCCTCCATCTTGCTCTTTCTATCTCAATTTCCTCGTCTATAAAATAAAGATGACAATACTTAGCTGACAAGATTGGGAGAAGGTCATTGTTATTAACAGAAGTCATTAACTATTTATTGGGCATTTATTTATATATGCCAGTATCTGGCACTCAGCACTCCGTTTCCTAACTGAGACATAACAGGGATAGCCCCACTTCACAAGTGAGCAAGAGTAAGTGACTTCTCCAAAATCAACACAGCCCTGGGTGGCCATGAACACCCAAGGCATGGCAGGTGCCCTAACAACAGTAATAATGGCACAGTCTTCAGCTATTCCATCAGTGTGAGAGAAAATACACAGAGGAAAGATTCTTTTCAGAAATGCCCAGGGTCCTCACTTCACCCTGCTCTTCACCAGGATCTCTTTCCTAGCAGGTGGTATTCCGTGCTGTGGGGGCCTGCTGGCCATGGCCCAGAGCCACCCTGTACACTGGCCACATACCCAAAGCTGGCTCACAGATGAGCAAGCAAAGCCAGCCATGGACGTAAGAGAAACATCAGGACATGTGGTCACCCTGCGGAGGACACATTTGTTCATTACTGGTCTGATGGCAGGGATGGTTTCTGGAGGAGTTCCCATCAGAGGAGCATGGATAATCTCCTGTGGGGTGGGTCCACATTGTCCTTGAGACTGTCCTGCTCTTTCCTGCATATCAGAGTTGGTAAACAAATGAAAAGTGTTCCAACCTTATCATTCATAGTCCAAATACATCAAGATATTAAACAAAAAATGTTCACAGTATAAAACCTGGAAAATCCAGAAAAGAACAGAGCAAGAAACAAACCCCTATAAGAAACGCAAACAACTCAATGAGAAGAAAACAAATGACTACCTTAAAAGTAGGCAAACAACATGAACTACCATTTAAAAAAAAAAAAAGTGGTATCATGGATGCAGATAAGAGGGAATACTTATACACTGGTGGTGGTGATGTAAACTAGTACAACCTCTATGGAAAACAGTATGGAGATTTCTCAAAGAAACAAAATACCACTTGATCCAGCAACCCCACTATTGGGTATCTAAGGAAAGGAGAGGTAATCATTGTATCAAAGAGATGCGTACACTCATGTATCTATTGCAGCCCTATTCAAAATAGCAAAGATATGGAATCAACCTAAGTGGGCATCAAGCCATGAGTGGATAAAGAAAATGGAATGCATGTACACACACCCCCCCCCATGGAATATCACTTAGCCACAAAAGACAATGAAATAATGTCTTGCAGGAAATTAGAACTGTTTTCCATTATCCTAAGTGAAATAACTCAGGAATGAAAAATCAAGTGCTCATTTAGAAGTTGGGGATAAACTATGGGTACACATGGTCATATAGAGGGGAAATAATACACACAGAAGTGGGAGGGTGGGAGGGGGTGAGGGATGAAAAACTACGTATTATGTACAATGTACACTCGTTGAGTGATGGGTACACTAAAGGCTTAGACTCCTAGACTTTACTATGACACAATATATCCACGTGACAAAACTGCACATGTACCCCCTAAATATGTAAAGCTTTAAAAAATTAAAAATTATTTAAAAAGAAAAATTATCTCTAATACAATGACCCAGGATGATAATCCTCAACACTAATAAATTCCTATCTATTCTGCCACTCCTCCAACTCGCCTAAACAGAATGTCCCATTTAGTACATGGGATGTGCTAATGACAACTTGACGTTTTTTCATTAGCTCTATACCATAGGATTAGAGGTTGAAGCTGAAGCCTGGATATTTTCAATAACTTTTTACTGCTCTAGGATGATTCAAGTTTTCCGCATTTTTAGATGGAATACATCAAACACGACCACAAACATTCACATCTAAATAGCTCTTAGCTCTCCAAGAGATCCTATATAAGTGGAAACTTTCAATTTTCCAACATGTAACCTTTTAGCCCCGTTTATTTTGGGCTGTTCTACCTGGTGGCCACCTCATCTGCTCTCCAGACAATGATGAGTTCAGAGCTGACACTGACAAATTGACCAGCACAGACGCTGGTCACACCAGATATTATTCAGCATCCTGACAGGTGACCTGTCCACCTCATAGCTTCTACTTTTAGCTGGCCAGTGGGGCTTAATATAAACCCCAGCTGGGGCCAGCTCACCAACGCAGGACACAGCCTGCCATCATACATTCTCTCAATAAACATCCAGTGGCACAATGATGCCTCTATAATTATTCATCATTTAGTGTTATTAATATTCTGTTTCTCAATAGCAGTCATTATCAGAAATGGAAATCAAGGAAGGCTGTAATGGCTTAGCACCCACATAAAACAAGAGGTGACAGGGACAAAAAAAATAAAAACAGAAGTCATATTTCAACCTTGAATCCTCACAAAGTCCAAAGCTGATGTGTGAACATTGTCATAATGAAAAAGAGAAGTTTTACAGAATAGAATTTTTTAAGGTTCTAAATCAAGAAGTGGACATTTTAACACAAAAGGACACTGACTATTTGCTTACTCATTTAAATATTTCTTAGAACTTACCTCATGTGAGGGACAATTTTAAAGCAGTGATTCTCAAATTTTAAAATGCAACAGAATTAACTCTATGACTTACATAACACAGATTGCTGACCCCTATCTCCAGAGTATCTGATTCAATAGTTCTGGGAGAAAGCCCTCAATTTCTTTTTTGTTTGTTTGAAAAAGAGTCTCACTCTGTCACCCCATAGAGTACAGTGGCATCATCATAGCTCACTACAACCTCAAACTCCTGGGCTCAAGTGATCCTCCTGCCTCAGCCTCCCAAGTAGGCAGGACTACAGGCATGTTGCCACTACATCCAGCTAAATTTTTATTTTATTTTTTATTTTTTTATTTTTTTGAGGCTGAGTCTCACTCTATTAACCTGGTCGAGGGCCATGATATCATCATAGCTCACAGCAACCACAAACTCTTAGGCTCAAATGATCTTCTTGCTTCAGCCTCCCAAGTAGCTGAGACTACAGGCACCTGCCACAAAGCTCAGCTATTTTTAGAGATGGAGTCTTGCTGTTGCTCAGGCTGGCTTTGAATTCCTGAGTTAAAGCAATCCACCCACCTCGGCCTCCAAAAGTGCTAGGATTACAGGCGTGAGCCACCATCCCCAGCCTAATTTTTCTATTGTCAGAAGAGATAAGGCCTCTCTTTCACTCAGGTTGGTCCTGAACTCCTGAGCTCAAGCAATCCTCCCAGAGTGCTAGGGTTACAGGTATGAGGGACCATGCCCAGACTCCAGAAATGTTCATTTCTGACGAGTACCCAGATGACACTGATGCTGCTGTCTTAGAGCCATAATATGTGAACCACTGTTCAAGGCTATGAAAATATAACAGAGAAAACAACCAAAGCCATCCCCATAGACTTGCCTTTTATTGGACTGATAACAAGCATAAAACAATTTCAGTAGTAGAAAAGTGGTCACATCTACCATTTAAAATAACTCAGAAAAGTATTGAGAATGATGGCACCCATAGGAATTTTTTTTAAAAGAAGGTTGGTCAGAGACAGCATCTCTGAGGAGGTATGACTCAAATGAAGACAGAGAGGCAGCCATACAAAATTACAGGGAGACATTATTCCAGGCATGTGGAAAATCTCATGGAAGATGATCCCCATGTGTTAATGAACTTTAAGTGTTTCAGAACAGCAAGACCAATCTAAAGAGAGAAGAGTGAGCCTGGGAGGGGGGAGTTCTGAGAAGGAAAGTGGGGAGCAAAGGTTTTCTAATGGAAGGTTATGAGTGGAGAAGTGATAGAATCTTGTTCATGTTTTAAGAAGACAACCCTGATATATAGACAATTAATATTTGAAAATTTAAAAAAAAAATTAAAAAGAAGAATTAGAACTACCTCTAAGTCCTTTTTGATTTTTTAGGTGGTAGAAGAGAGGGCTCAAGGATGATCACATGTTCTACTAAATATGTTTAATTAAAATAAAACATTTTATTTGGAAACATTTGCAAATATACAGAAAAGGTACCAGAATAAAAATAGCACAAAGAATACTTGTACTTTCTTCCTATAAAATTGGCTTTGAACACTTTTTTTCACTTGCTTTAACATTTTCACACACTACTTACCAACACACACGTGCACACATGCTATTTTCCATTCCAAACCACTTGAGGACAAAGTGTACACACCATGACCTTCCTTCCTGAATCCCTCAGAGCCACAGTGTTTTGAGCCCGATCCACCCAGGGGTGTGGTGTGCACAAGTAGGAGTCAGAGGGCCACCCATACTGATGGGGACTTGGTGGCAGGTGGCAGGCACCAGGGGAGAGAGGCAGGGTGGGCTCAGCAGGGAGGGAAGGCTCTGGCTGCCAGGCCAAGGGTGAAATTATAAAAGCTACTGCTCAGGATGTGCTAGCTCCAGGCACTCTGACTCCCCGTGAGGGGAATGTTATGTTGTGGACAGGAAAACTGACCCCAACTAGTGCAATGACAATAAGGCAGACGAATGGATCAAAATTCCTTTCCTATTTTTTGCCAATGTTGAGGATTTCTAAAATTCTTCTGCCTCAAAGTCCCCTTAGTCAGGGTTCCACCTGAGCAATTTCAGGTTTTCTATAAGAGCCAATCCCTCTGACCTCGAACGAAGACTTCTGAGTTCCCAACTTGGATGTCCCAGAAGCACACTTAACTTTGCTTCTCCTGAATTCTGTGGCACAGCACGAGCTGCCGCCCTCATCAGAATGACATTTCTGTAGCCAGCCTCTCACTGCCAGGCTCGGAGACAAGCTTATTCACTGCAAGTTGATATATGCAGACAGTAATCAAAAGTTCTGCTAGCGCAGGGGGAAAAAAATCTTCTGAGGGTATAGAGGCAGCTCAAAACGAGATTGAAATGTGATGAACCACAGCCGTTTTTTTGATTAAGTAGAGTTTTTCAATTTGCCACTTAAAGGGAGCTATGAATATCCTTCCATCATACATCCCTATCAACTTCCTCCAAGAGGCAGTTGGGCCAAGAGCATCAATAATTCTGAAGCGCTGGAAGTCCCAGCCCAGGTTTATCCTCAACGGGTGTGCAGAGATGATAATCTACATTCAGTATGTATGGAAAAATCCACTTCTGCAAAGAGGAACTGCAGAAATAAGATTCAGGCCAGCTGCTAGAGCATGGCATCTGTTCCCACGGCCTCTGCTAATCTACCCTCAACTAGAACACAAGGCACAGCTAAACCATTACATCTTAAAAGCCACAGCAGTTGCCAGCCTATGTTTCTGCAGACTCTAAAAGGGCTTTAATTCTGGTATCTTGAACTCTATGTTGTTTAAACTCAAAAGGTATTGCTCTCTGGACTGCAGCACAAGGGGAAAATGCTCTCTGGTCCATTCAGCCCATCTGGGCACTAAGGAACTGAGCTGGACTAATCTTGGTGGTGCTGGGGTATATGTCTGGGAGAGACAGAACAACAGGACACATATATTCATTATCAACCCAACTGACACATCCTAATCTTTTTTCATGGGTATCCAACCTTTTTTCTTCTCTACTGCAAATAAGAGTTGCCTTGGGCCACATATTAAATACAAAAGTGCTAACAAAGGCTGATGAGCAAACAAAAAAAAAAAGTCTGTACATATTAAACTGTCCCCAACTAACCAGCATGCAGCTGGAGGGCCACAGGTTACATACCCCTGTTCTGGATATTCATTTGCTACACAGGATTCATATTCAGACAATACTGGATATAGCTGAGCATATCAGTAGGTTGGGTGATACCCAGGAAGTTACTCAATGTCTCTGGGCTCCCTTTTTCCTTTATAAAATAGGGGACAAAACAGAGCTGATCTTCAGAGTGTTGCTGGGAGGATTAAAGGAGATAATAAATACAGTTAAAACACTTTGCCCAGGCTCAGCACCTGTAGCTGTAGTTAGGGCACCAACCACATACACCTGGGGCTGGCAGTTCAAACCCAGCCCGAGCCAGCCAAAGAACAATGATAATTACAACAACAACAACAAAAAAAATAGCCAGGTATTGTAGTGGGTGCCTATAGTTCCAGCTACTTAGGAGGCTAAGGTAAGAGAATCACTTAAGCCCAAGAATTGGAGGTTGCTGTGAGCTGTGATGGCACTCTACTGAAGGCAACAAAGTGAGACTTTGTCTTAATTAAAAAACAAACAAACAACAACAAAAAAAACACTTAGCCCAGTCCATGGAGTATAATAAGGGCTTCTAAAGTGTTAACATTACATTAGTTGAGTCCAATTTTCCTATCCTCCTTTCAAGATACATATGGAAAATGATGCAGCCACTTTGGTAGTTCTTCAAATGGTTAAATATAGAGTTATAATTCAATCTAGCAATTCCATTTCTAGGTATATGCCAAAAGGAAATGAAAATGTGTCCACTTGAAAATATGGTCTCAGCAGCATTATTCATATAGGCAAAGGTGGAAGCAACCCAAGTATCCATCAGCAGATAAATGAATATGCAAATTAATACACATTCATATACACGTACATATACATAGAATATTATTCAGCCATGAAAAGGAATGGATACTGATACAGCAGTAAGGACTATTGACAATATTATGCTAAGTGAAAGAAATAAGCCACAAGAGATCATATATTATATGCTTATATTTATATAATAAATGTCAAAAAAGGTAAATTTATAGAGGGCACACAGTTGATAGATAAAAGTTACAGGGTTTCTTTGTAAGGTGGCGAAGATGCTCTAAAATTGGTGACTAATGGTGGCACATAAAAATCACTGAATTGCACACTTTTAATAGGAAAACTATATGGTATATGAATCATATGTCAGCAAAGCTGTTTTTGAAAGTATGCAGCTCTCTGAGTGATTCTGACCAGTAAGGGGACTGAGAACCTCTGTTCCACCCATTGGTGCCCAGAGGCTCCCTGGTTCTCTCTCCAGTACAAGTGGATACTTATTCAAGATGCCGACCGTGGACGAAGTCAGTTCTCGGTTTTGTGAATTCCTCATGTATTTAAAGTACATATATTGAGAAATGAGCTGTGTGATGACCCAGCCTCATCTGCTTCTAAGATTACACACATCAGCCAGCCTCCCACTGAAGAACCAAGACACTGACCCCTCAGGCCTCAAGAAGGGGGATGGTGCCAGCCCAGCACCCCTGACTGAGTTGCCTTTCCTCAGTACACCTGAGGGTTACCATGGGAGAAAGGCCAGAAGAACTGCACTGGGCCACTTGTGAATATCAGCTATTGCACATGTAATAAACCTCAGTCCCCCTAAGTATCTATGCAGAAGAATATTGAAACCATCAGAAATTTAGCCTTTGTAAAGCCAGCTTCCTCTCAAATAGCCATTTCAGTTTCCACAACATTGTAATCTACTACCTTTAGTCTGATTATTTTTAATGCAGAGATCCCAAGACATAAACTCAAACTCCTTGCTTCACTTCTTGGCTGGTTCTGCCCTGTCCCAGGGGCCATAACTTAAGCCATTTGGTGCCGGCATATCCTTTGACTCCCCACCAACCAAGTTGATCATCACTGCCCATTTAAAATCAGATCTTGCTCTCTAGCCTTTGTCAACAGGACATTTGACTTAGCTTTCTGTCAGTTGAGTTAATATAAACCACATTCCGCCAGAAACAGAAGCCATCCATTATACAGAATTATATGCTACAGGCCTGGAAATGGAAGATAAGGTTCTTTCTGGCACAACCTGAAAGTGTATTGCGTGTCTCCTATGACTAAGCTATTTATTAGGGAAAGGGGCTACTCGAAAAGGGAAAAGCATATTATCTTTGCATTGTCTGAAAAGGGGACCAGGCTCAGAAGACTCTCCACCATTCTGTTCAAAGGTCTGATTTCACCTCCAGTTCACTCAGGGGTCGAGTGAACTGCTAGTCTCTAGATTCAGTTGCATACAGAGGGCCATCCCTGCCTTTCAAATGCCAGCATTACTGAGAGCACTGCGAGGCTGTGGAGGATGAACAGGGTGGGAATGTCCCCTGGACTGCATCCGGGCCAGAAGACAGTCCTGGCCCACTCACATCTCTGTGCACCCAGCTTCGTTACAGCTCCTTCCTTGCCAGAGTCCCTACTGTGAACCCCAGGAGACTGACCTCTAATCCTGTAACCCGTCCCTGGGGAGTGCCTTGCTCAGTGGTAAACTCAGCTGGTGTGAAGAGACTGGTCTTCCCAACATGCTGCAGAGTTTACACGTGTAGGCATTTCATTCCTCCCCAGCGGCACCCACCTGCCACCTGATGAGAGCTAGCATGCAGAGGCCCTTGCCCGTAGGCAGACACACACACAGCCTGTCATCACTGTGCCTTCCACGTGCAAGCGGTTCTTTGGGTCTCCACACTCTTGGAGGTGTTTAGTTTTCCACCCTTATCTTTTTTCACTCAAGTGACAATGTACCTGTTAACTTCTAAAATGAGCTAATAAAAATCATTTTCAAATACTTTATGCAGAACCCACATGAAGCATGAAGATGGCTTTTCCTATATAAGTAGAATATGACCCAAATTCCTCTCTCCTTTTTTTTTATTAAGTTGAGTGAGACTCGGAATGGAATAAAAGGCTGAAAAGTGTCAAAAGATATTTCCTATCTTGACAGTTAAAACAACATCTGGTCACATCTTCTTCAGTCAAACTCCTCAGAATAAGCTACAGGGAAAAAGAAACCCAGAGCTCTAGGACAAAATGTGTCAGGATAAGTACAGAGCTTTGCTGGAGTCAGGTTCTCAATAATCCCAGCCACAGAATGAACCAGCTGGGTGAGAGTCTGAGAGGAGCCTATGGCTGGTCCCCAATCAGTGGTCCAGATCTCACAGGTGCCTCATGAAGAAGATTCCAGAACTCTCTGTAACCCCACCCTGGAGCGTCTCAGCCACTGGAGGAACACCCAGGTGCTCACTCCTGCTCTCCCTGCCTTCCATCCCTCACTCCTTTCTTCCACAACCCTCTTTCTACCACTGCTCTCCCTTCTTCCTCTTAGGGAGCATATCAGGATCAGGGGCCAAGAGAAGTCAGCTGGCTTTCACAGAGTTAGCTAGCTTATCTAGTCCGACGGCCCACAAGTGGACTGGATGTCACACCTGCACTCATAACCACCCTGAGACACAGCGCTAGTCCTGGTCCTGCATTTGGGAATGAAAGATTCCACCCCTCTCCACCCACCCACCCTGGTTTTAAAATAAAGAAGCTTCCATAGGCCTGGTCACTCTTGGAAAGATTCCATTCAGAATCCCATTGATGGGGGCAGTGCCTGTAGCTCAAAGGAGTAGGGCACCAGCCCCATATACCAGAGGTGGCGGGTTCAAACCTGGCCCTGGCCAAAAAAAATTGCAATAAAATTGTTCAATTTAAAAAAAAAAAAAAAGAATCCCATTGATGGGAGCCTCACCATGTTTCCTCGGAAAGATACCAGGAAGGTCCACACTAGAATGACGACCCACATGGCAGGTATTCTGAGTGGGATGGGGGTCTCCCTGGGTTAGGATGCCAGGAGCTCATTCCTCAGCCAAGCAGGGTCCTAGGGCAGTAGCTACAAGAAAGCCCCAGAAGCCTCTTCAGCCAGCTTGAGAGGGTGTGTGGACTGAGCAGGGGCAGGGCTGCCAGAACAGGGAAGTGAGAACCAGGATGGAGCATCAGGAGAAATGAGACAGAAGCTTAGGATTTCCCTCAGAGAAGAGGCAGAACCCCAGGGTTGGAGGGGAAGACACACATTTCCCCACTGATGAGGCCACAGCTCGGGGCACTCAGCTCTTACAGCCTATAGGGCACGTTCTGACCAAGGGAACTCAGTGGTGCCACGCTGGGGGAGGGGCTCAGTGATTACAGCCTGTAGGGCAGGTGCTGACCAAGGGAATTCAGCTGTGTGACACTGGGGGGAGGAGGGGCTCAGTGATTACAGCCTGTAGGGCAGGTGCTGACCAAGGGAACTCAGTGGTGCCACAGTGTTGGACATTTTACAGCCTGTAGGGCAGGTGCTGACCAATTACACTGGTGTAGGCCTTAGGCTGCAATGTCAGCCCCTTAGTTGTTGGGAGGGCCTGGGGTGGACAAGGGGCACTGGGGAGGGGGGTTTAGAGTTATTTATCAACCAGACACATCATTTTAATATCTGAGCCACTGGCATGGCCACACTGATGTTCCCTGGCTGAGGTCAGGAAACAACCAGGGTGACACTGTGATCTTGGCTTTGACCAGGCTGATCCAAGAAATTCTTCCCTCATCATCAGGGAAGAACAGCCTGGGGGCTGAGCTTCTCCCAAGCCATATCCCTCGAGGAGGTTCTTATAGCTCACTAAAGCATGGCAGCTAGGACCAGGCTGATTTGGGTGGGTCTGAATTCAGACTTGGACAAATAACATAAGTTCCTGCAGCCTCAGTCTTCTCATTTGTAAAATGGGGTGAGAAATAGTAATAATGAACAATTTTTGAGCGTTCTGATATGCCAGGGCTTCATGTTCTCTCTGTCCTTTAGTCCTCACAACAACCTCATGTATTGAGTTCGATAAACTTAATCTCCTCTTTGGCACAGAGGTTAAATATTTTGCCTGAGAACACACTGCAGGTGAGCAGTCACACCTTGACTCTTAACTCCAGCTGTTTGGCCTCAGAGCCCATCCACTGAGGGAGTCTTCCTCTTTTCTGCTGCAGGGGCCCTATGGGTATCCAAGGAGACAGCAGGTGAGGACACTCCGCACAGCATCTGCCTGCAGTCTAGGTGGCTGCTGTCCTACCTAGTGCTACTCCTTGGAAGACAGGAGCACCTTGGTGGATTCTACCTTGATACCTGTTGGGTTTTCACTCCAGTAAGAATGAACAGAATGAAGTTTATCTAGGAGTTCACACAGTGTTCCTTACATATAAAACGAATAGTTCTTCATGTATGATATTGGTCCTAAGCTAGACTAAAGAAAACTAAGGATATGAACATCACTCAGCCATTTGTACACAAGGTTCACAAAGGAGAGGGTGGGGCAAGGAGGTCAAAAGGAAAGAGACCATTTGGTATTGGGAGTGGGGGGTAAAAAAAATGCTGATTTGGCCCACTTTCTGCACACCTGCCTCAAATGCTCTTTGACAAATGGGGACAGTATTAGTCAGCCATAACAGAATACTATAGACTAGGTGATTTAACAAGCAGACATTTATTTTGGGAGATAAAATCCAAGATTAAGGTGTTGGCAGGCTTGGTTTCTCCCTCTCTCCCTGGCTCGCAGATGGCTGCCCTCCCGTTGTGTGCCCAAGTGGCCATCTCTCTGTGCACCTGCTATCCCTCATGTCTCTTCTTATTAGACAACAGTCATGCTGGATTAGGGCCTACCCTAAGGAAGGACCTCATTTTAACTTAATCACCTCCCTAAAGCTCTTATCAGCAAGTACAGTCACATTTTGACCTATTGTGGGTTAGGATTTCAACATATGTATTTTGGGGTAGACACAATTTTGAGACCTGCAGATAGTACGTGAAGGGAGATAGTCTATTCCTGATGAATGGGGGACAGAAATGATCCCAAGGCAGGTACTAACACTGGTCAGGAAAAAATTGAAGCGATGCAGAGAATATGACATCTTGTTCTTGAAACTGAAGGGAACAGTCCTTGAACGTTGTAAAACCTCACTGAGCAAGTACATCTAGATATTCTTTAAAAGTCTGGCATGTGAAAAGGCAAATCACCACCACCCAATTTTGTGTGGCCTTTGAGAAGGCACTGCAGGGTTTGACCTTTTCTCAGGCTCTCATGCCTATAGAAGGAATCTTCCACTATTGCCCCACAGCTGGTCCACCACAGGCACCTTGACTGTAGCCCCGACCAATGCCCTTCCTCACCACCTCATCTGGGTTCCCAAGGCATGATGTCCTGCCAGTTTCCCCCTCCCACTCTGCCCTTGATAGCAGTGAATGGAGAAGGTGAAAAGTCTCTGAGGTTCAGGTTTGTCCCACCTCCCTTCATCCAAGGGCCTTGAATGGCATGAACATGAGAGGCAAGGATGTGCCCGTGGAGTTCAGCTGCTGAGGCTCTGCTTCAAAGCACAAGTGGGAAACCTCAGATTTGGAATGGGAAGACATGTAACTCCAGTCTGTTTCACCTCCAATCTCTCTCAGCCATTTGCTTCTTCTCTAAGATGTAGATTAACCCACCTGCCAAAAGGCAAAGTACCAGTGTGCTACATCCCCATGCAAATGTGTGTGTGTGTGTGGGGGGGGGCCTAGAAACAGTGCGGCAGCAGTTGTTGAGGTAGAAACCACTCAAGAATTGCTCTACTGCTTTGAAGTGAGAGGTGAGGAAAGAGAAAAACATCAAAGTGTACAGAAATACCTCTCCTGCTGAAGAATGCAGGCAGAATATAAGAAGGGGGTCCCTTGGAAGCTACAAAGTGGAGCTGCTGCGTTGGGCAGCATGTGAAGTCTTAAGAAATAGAGAAGGACAGTCACCAAGTCATTTTTACTAGAAACCCACCCAAAATATTGGAGGCATGGACTTTTAAATGTCACCCAGAGGAAGTGGTGGCCCTGAGCATAGAATATACCTGCAGTGTACATCTTATCTCTAAGGCCTGCCTGTGCTGTTGCCAGGCATTCATCAAACAGCAAGATACCCACAGGGAACCCCTGGCCCAGATCCCTATGACATGTGTCCCCAGTATAGAATATGGGCTGCGATGGGGGGCAGAGGGACTCACTGGTGCACATTCTTAGCCACATTAGACCCGGGCCTCCATCAGCTTCAGAAGGTCCACTGAGACCCAGACAGCTACTTCAAAAAGGGGCTCTTGCAAGTCACCTGATAAGCAGATGATGTCAGTGAGAGAACAAAACAGGACTGCACAGCCCCTTCTGAGACAAGAAAATCTCACTTCTAATCCCAGTTTCCAGGCTGACCCTTGGAAGCCATGACATATTTTCATTCAAGTGCAGACTGGTCTTCATATTTCAGGCTGGGTATCCCTATGTCTGTGACATCCATCAGCAGAAGGCTGCAGTATCATAGAATCATTTCAGAGGGAAATCATTTCTCCTTTCCCAGGCCAACATCATTCATCTTAAAATAACTACCGCCACCGTAAGGACGCAATATGACACTTATGGCAATCTCCTGCAAAGGTGGCACCCACTGATTGCCATAAACAACTCACTTAATAGTTACCCTGTCTCTAACAAACCACTGCCAACCACTGCCACAAAGTAGAGAGAACTATCACCTGGGAAGCCAAACACACCTATTTACACACAGGTGGATTTCCTTTTATGGGATACCAGTGTCCCCTGAAAAATTATTTGTAGATAAGTAGCTTTGTAAGTCAAATTCCTTTGTTCTTTTGGTTGTAATTACTAAAAAAAGTAATGCTTGTTCCTTGTAAAACATTCAAACTGAGTAGGAAGGTGGAAGGTACAGGGCCTGCACTATCAATTTTTTGAACAGCCACTTTATGTCCTTCAAACAGACACACGTACTTTACCCCGCATTTTCCTCTATCTTTCCTTCTAAATCTTTGTCACTTATCTGTGCACCTTTGAGACCTTTGTCCTGAGCACAGAGAGCCCCAGCTCAGCAGAGTGTCCAGGTCCCAGGAAATACACACATGCCTTTGAAGATGTTAACGGCTGTTCCACGATAAAAAGATGCCATAATCAAATAAGTTAAAGGCTGACTCATAATTAAACAGCTTTCTCCACAGTAGGAACTTGTATTCCTTGAACATCTCGTGTACACAGTGGAATGCCAAAAGCGACAGATTCTACGCGGCATCTCCCTCCCTTATTCCATCCCAAAACATTTTGTCAGGGATTACTTAGCAACACCTCGGGTGACGAGTTTGCTCTCACTGCAGCATCTCCAGCCTCTCCCTGTGCCCCAAACCTTGGTTAAATTATCTCCTACTCATCTTTCAGATGACTGCTAAGCTTCTCTTTCTCAGGAAGACACCCCCTGACCCTGACCACCCCCCACCTGGCATTCAGCCCAGGCTGAGCTGCTCTATGGCATCTGGTTGAGGCCCCACAGCTCCTTGCTCCATACTGCATGCCCTCCTGTGGGCATCAGGTGTTCAGCTATGTGGCTACTGCCCGTCTGCTTCCCCACTGACCTGTCAGCAGCTCAAGAACATGGCCAGAGCCCGCCCACTCCTCACCACAGCCCCTCATGCTACAGGGTCACTCTAGAGGAACTCCATGAATGTTTACTGAACCAACAGATGCTGGTGGTGCCCCACAGAACCCAGGTCTGTACCTGCCACTCTAGTCACTACGGTGGAGGGACTCCCATCTCCTAAACACGGTGCACTGAACTTTCTGGTGAGGAGAAGAGCCTGTCTACTCTGTGATTCATCACCTCCTTACGCGCTTGTCTTGTACATATTTTGGTATGGTGGGTTTGCAGGATTAAATATGGAACCATCTCATCTCCAACAGAAATATCCTCAATGTGTGAGCAGTTGGTACCCACTGGCATTCTGATGCAGAATTTGCTTCACGTTTTTAAAATGACTTTTTGCTGCAACGTTATTTTGATAAAGGGAAGAGATTGGAAGTGTTTATGTAAAATAAGACTAGTTTTCATTTGTGATGGATTTTCGCATGCTGGGAAGAAAATAGCACGATTTGACAAAAACAGAGCCTTCCATTTGTGGCATGTATAAAGTGTGCGCATAAACAGGCATGACACAACTAGCTGAGTACTCAGCACAGCCTTCAGGGTGGTGGATGCAGTGGCAGGTAGGACACAACATAGAGAGGCAGGTACCCAGTGAGTCTGAAGTCAGAGCATTGGGTTCACATGCTGACCTATTCCCTTTGCTAGCAGGCAGATTCTGAGCAAGGGTCTAAGCCTCAATTTTGTCACCTGTAAAATGGGAATAATAAGAGTTCCTGCTTCACTGAGTTATGGGTAGGACTGCACTGTATTAGATCACATTGTGCTTATTACACAGTAAGCCTCATATAAATGTTACCTGAATAAAGAAAACTGATAGATGGGGCATCAGTTGACTAACACACAGGTGAATGTCCCAGAGAACAACGGGTAGATAATATGTCCTGGCTGGAAGTTTCTCTTAGCTTGGAGTTGGGAAGAGCAAAAGTGTGTGGGAAGTGGGAAAAAAAAAAAAAGATTTCCTTCATATCCCTGCCGAGACTAGTACCACCCAACAGCTAAGTGCTCCCACGCTCCTGCGAGAGCCCTGGTCCCACCCAAAAGGAAAGTAATGAGCATTATTTGAAACCTTACAGAATTTAATTGATAATCATACGAAGGTCTCAGCAGCCCTGCAACCCAAGCAGAGCTATAGAGCCACAGAGCCACAGAGCCCTGTGTCCCAGAGCAATGAGGCCAGGCAAGTGCAGGGATTAGAGACCAGGCCCCCTGTCAACATGCTCATAGGCCTCCAACCTTGCACTCTGGGTCCCCGCTGTTCTCCATTCACTGAATTTTTTGATGTACAACTTCAGTGATTTAAGGGTTCCCAGGGTGCAGGAGGAAAATAAAATGTTCCCTGGCCCGGTGTCAGAGATACTCCCAGGCATAAGCCATGTTACCATGGGTTTCACCGTCCTCCTTCTTAGAACAATACTAATAATCAAACTTGCAGTAAGCTTCTACCCCAGAGTAGTCACAATTTGAAATGTTTAGCATACACAGTTTCATTCAATCCTCACAAATCCCCCATTAGGTAGGTGCTATTGTGATGTCTATTGCACAGAGGGACAAGCATCTTTGGCTGAGCCCTCTGTGAGGCAGGACAGCACCAAGGCAATGAAGACATATCATGTTCACTGTTGGACCACACACCCAAGCATGCCTGTGAGTCTCCCAGGGCACCCTGGCTAATGCTGCCCAGGAGGCTGGGGGCCCACAACCAGCCTCTGTTGTGCCTCTTATATCCTGGAGGCCCAGCCTGTATCTCTTCAGCAAAGCAGTCTCTTTCTCACATGTGGGGACCTGTGACATACATGGGTGGTTAAGTCAACCCAGGGATAGTAGCTCATAATCTGTTTTCCCCCCAGGACACAATGTACCACCACCAGAGGCTATAATACTCCCTGCTAGGATTTCCAGAGTTCTGAAGGTGGTTCCGCCCTCTCCCTCCCAGTCAAAACATAGACCAGAGAGCGGGTGCTTTAGAGTCACACTATCACAGGAATGACCTTGAATCCTAAGTCATTAAAAAAAAAGAGTAAATCACCTCCATACTCTAGTTCACTACCATTTCTGCGACATTTCACAAATGTTGGGACACCAGGGCGAAATAAAGCCCTGTTAGCAACCCTCCCTGCTCCTCCACTGTCCTCTGGTTCTGCTGGCCCTCCTGGCAGAGTCTCTCTAGCAGATTCCATTCCCATCCAGTTGTAAGACTGTCCTTCTTTCCATTCCCTTCAAAAGAGAGATTTTAAATACAAACAAATTTTAAAATTCTGAAAGTAGCATTACCTCATTAGGCATATGTCTAAAATTACTGTCTTCAAAACAAAACAAAAAAAATTCAAATACAAGCAGAATTGAAATAACAAGCAAAGACAAACAACTAGAGAAAACATCACTGGTGATGACCTGTGGTAAGTGGGCTCAGTCCAATTCAATTCCATCCCTGGAAGATCTCTTCCAGTCCAGGTTCTCTGCTAAGTCCCCAAGGGGATGAAAAACAATGACAGCCCCTTGCCCAATGTCAGGGGCAAAGAGCCCAGTGAGGAAAAAACAAAACAAACAACAACAAAACCACTACACAATGTGATGAATACTTTCACACAGGAGGAGTCCAAACACTGTGGGGCACACGTGGGGGACAGAGGGAAGATCTGGGGAGAAGGGCTGGGCCAGAGGGGCCAGGCTCCAAGCAAAGGACAGGCCTCTCTAGGTGAGGAGGGGAAAGTGCCCTCAGCTGGAGGTCAGAGGCTGTTCAGGGAATCTAAGAGGAGGAATGGGGTAACCAGGAAAACAGGTCAGAATACTGGGCTTAGCTTATGGGTGTGCTTGTATTTCTCCACACACAGTGCTGAAGGGAAAGGGGTCCAGGCATGGGGGTGGGCACTCCCTACAGGTGTTTGGCAGGACAGCAAGGGCAACCAGCCTGGTCTGCAGGGGGGGAAGTGGGTTTGGTATGGAGAGTCAATGTGCACCAAGTGCCTCTGAGTGACAGGCGCCATGCTGCGTGCTGTACCTTCCTCCTTTAAATACTCACAATGACACTTTATACCTTACAGATGAGAAATAGAGGCCTTGGAGTGAAATGTTCCTCCCAGTCCCCCACACTGGCTGCAAATCCAGGCCTGCTGTTCTCAAGAGATGGCCCCTGATAGTCCAAAGAGAGCCCTACAATAGACCAGGACAGAGAGACAGAGATGACATAGGGCAGTGCCCAGGGCTAAAGGTGACCAGGGGATAAGAGTGTTTCAGGGAGCCTTAGGCAGGTGGTATAACACCCCTCCCACTTGCATTGTGGGGAACAATCACTTGGCACCTAAAGTGCTACCTTTGAGTTTTACCCACATAACATCCCTGGACCCAACTCTAGAATAAACGTTGTGGGCAGTTTGCCTCAGAGGATAGTGGTCCCCATGCTGGCTATGATGTGGGTTTGCAGTTAATGTGTTCAGTACAGAGTGTGATTCTTGGTAAATAATATACTTATCCATTAATCCATCCATCCACTCATTCATCAAGTGCAAGTTCTAGGCTAAGCATAAGCCTACACATAGGGCTGAGGGGTCACAAGGGGCCACATGATACCCTCCCTCCATAAGAAGATGCAGACATAAGCCTATGCACACACACACAACTCTGCAGATCTCTGTTCGTGTGCACGTGTGCACACACATACATTTAGAAGTGGGAAGGGACTGCCAACAGAACTTAAATTTTGAGTTAGAGATAGTTATTCTGTAATGTAAAAATATCATTTGCAAACTAGAAGAGAAAAACCGTGAGTACTTTGAGATACCCTGTGGAATCACTTCAGTGTCACTATGCATCTTGCCATACACCATAGTCCTCTTGCATTCACTGATAGAATAGGAGTTTCTGAGAACCAGATGCAGCTTGGGCAAGTTCTCTGGGCCTTGACGAGGACTGCAGGTTCTTGGAGGTCTTCCTCTAGGACCAAAGCTATGTGCTCTCATCTATTTCCACTGACCTTGACTCCCAGTTCCAACTGATGGCCATCTCACCATCACATTCAATCAGGCCTGGGAGACAGACACAGAAGCATGATTGTAGACTACTCCAAATGCTCAGAACCGAAGGAGGAAAACCACTTAGAGTTAGAACTTTTTTTTTTTTTTGAGATAGAGCCTCAAGCTATCCACCTGGGTAGAGTGCCATGGCATCACAGCTCATAGCAACCTCCAACTCCTGGGCTCAAGCGAGTCTCCTGCCTCCGCCTCCCAAGTAGTTGGAACCACAGGCGCCTGCCACAACACCCGGCCATTTTTTGGTTGCAGCCATCATTGTTGTTTGGCGGGCCTGGGCTGGGGATTCGAACCTGACTTGTTTTTAACATCCCGGGGTTAGTCACTCCTGCTCCCTCTGCGCTCTCTCTCTCCCTCTCACTCTTTTTTACACATACATAAGCAAAGGGAAAAGAAACAAAAGAGAAAGCAAAAACATTTAAACAGCTTTCTAAAAGGTTCAGGAGCCTTCTTGCACATCAAATGGCTCTTGAAAAACAACATTTTAATGATTTCCGTGTAAACAAATCAGAAACATATGGATTAAATTTCCCTTAAAATATACACATGTAATTAAGGGGAAAAGTGCTTGGAAAAATGCATTTTGCGTTTTATCAAACCCAACATTTGAAAAATAGTTTGCGACATCTGACAAATCCCAATCCAGCGGTCCTGCCTCTCCCCAGGCAACGTGCATGCTCTGCTTCTAAGCAGAGGACCCCATTCTGCCTCTTCGGACTTTTGTCCTTCTCTTGGGCTTTTTAGAAAAAATGATTAGATTATAATAGAAACATTGATTTGGGAGGCTCTGCAATGGTGGTTATAGGTCTTCCTTTTCTTAGGGCTCTGTTCATTTTCAGGGGCTGGACCCCAAGCAAAGCACAGGCTAATAGCCTGGCCTCCGCCTGAGTCAGCTGCCTGCTGGGGAACTCTAGAAGATGAAGGCATGGCCTAGACTGTGTCTTGCAATTCACACCTCCTCCTCACCATAATATATAATATGTGTGTAGATATGTGTTTGTACATGCATGCGTGTGTATAAATTTTATGCCACTTCATTCAGCCTAGAAAGTATTGAAAAAGAGTTCACCTTTATCTGAATCTTCTGCCAGATCATCAAGAGCTCTCACAAAAGCATCTTGCCCCATGCTTTCGTCATAGAGAATATGGAGCCATTTACAGCTTCAAAGTATCGGCCACTGGTCTTCAAAGTCTCCTGGATAGTAAGACTCACAGACTGGGGATACCAGAGCAGCCACTCAACAAATGTGAACACAAGGCTGCTAAGACATCCTGAGGCCCCGAAGATGCATTTCTAAAGACTAGGATTAGAGCTCTTTGAGTTGCCACTGGCACAACGTGCCCACAAGATACCAGCTTTGAAACTATAGCCTCTTTCAGGGACTGAGAGAAAGACACCTTAACCACAGAGGACAGTGGTTGCTCAGCTAAACAGCCTGCTTTCAAGGCCCAGCCAAGGAGGCGGAAGGCAGTGTTCAAAGCAGGTAGAGTTTAGCCAGTTTCTTCTAGGATTAGAAATCATGCCCAAGAACACAGCACATAGCAGCTCCTTATTAAATCACATGGTTATGTATCCACAGGGTCTTAGCTGCCAGGAGAGAAAGACTTTGCATTGGTTTTCTTTGTTGGGGGCAAGATTTCCAACCCAGAAACAACATAACCCGTGATGAAGCTCTGAGCATGTGTTTTGAGTACATGTCATCAATAAGTAAATCTGAGCTGGAAGGCCTTCTAAACATGAAATATATTTCTGCAGTTTGTAAAGAAAAAAGACTGTTTGGGGCTGGTTTGAATTAGATAAAGTGGAGACAGAAATTTGCTTAAAGTGTCTGCCCCTCTCCCATAAGCAGACACTGCTTGGCTGAGACAAGATAGAGCCCTGGCTGACCTTGGTCGATGCTCCATGACCAGGGGATTGGGAGTGACTATCAAGTCTCGGCAGGAATATTAAGTAGGCAGACCCCATAAGGGTTGCTGAGGAGGACTTTAAATGTCATACTCTATATCCCATGTCTCAAGAAATCTGACTATACATTAAGATTCTGCCTAGAGTTCCTCACAAGAATGATTCTACAGCCTGTGTGATCAATGGTATCTCCCTTATGTGTCGCTACCATTGAAAGGTACAATTATACGATTTAAAGACCAAGGTGCAATTACATCTTTATAATGGTGCTAATAGCTCAAGCAAGCTTGGAGCAGCTGTCATATTTTAAACTATCATTCTGGATTGTTATATATCTGGAATGGCTATGTAAAATCTTATTCCTCTTTCATCTTTAGTTGAGAATGTATTTAATGCTGAGAAGGTGGCTTTCTTCCAGCAACACTGCACAAAAAGGGGCAACTTTCCTCAGTGACTTCATTAGCTAACAAGAGCATTTGGACGAGTAAACATAACCAAACAGAGCTGAGCTCAGCCCTCTAAGGCTTGCTTCTATTCATTCCCTAAGAAAGAGTCCAAAGTAAAGATGAAGTCACAGGACACAGATCAGTGCAGAGCTCCCTGGGAGTAGTTTAAACTGACATCACTTTCTCTAAGGGAAAGAAAAAGATACACCCATGTCTTTGCCCACATGAATTACTCGAGAGGTCCCATCCTCATTGGCACCCCTGCTGTCCCCTGGCTTGTGTGCTGTGGCCAGTACATGACACACAGCATTCTACTTACCTCATTACCTGTCTGTCCCCCAACTAAACTGTGAACCCCTTAAGGGGACTATGTCTGGCTTACCACAGGATCCCAGAAAACTGTCAGGATAGTTAATGAGGGGATCCTGCCTCCACTGAGCCTTCAAAATGGAGATGGATAACAGACAGCACAGGAAAGGAGGGATCAGATATCCAACCACAAAGAACAGGCATAAGAGAGAGATGATGTTTCAGAGACAATGAGTCGGATGCTCTTTAATCACTGACCAAACTCTTTAAATAGTGACCTAGAACCATTCAGAGGAACAGTTGATGTTGATGTCACCTCCCCATAGTAGCGATGACAGCCAATATGCACCGCTACCCCATGCTGCTTCAGTAAGGGGTACAAATGCATTATTGCATACCTGCTCAGAATCTTCTAAAGGGCAGTACCTTTATCTCTGTTTTACAAAAAGGGAAACTCAGGCTCTGGAGGCAAAGCTATTTGCTTAGGATCACATACCCCAGGAGAGGAAGAGCAATATTCAAATCCACGGCCCTTGCTCTTAATTCTTGCACCTTTGTATATAACATTGAAACAGATGCTGTGATAGAAACTGGTCCCAATATCTGAAACTGCGACAGAAGACAATGGCACATGTTTTTTTCTTGTACAATATAAAGGAAGACAGTTTTTCTAGAAGAGTAGTGCTTTTTTTTTTTTTAAGGAGTCTCTCAAGTAAAACAAAGAATATACTTCTACTCAGTAATGAAAGATGAAGATGTTTACAGCTTAAATCCTTTATAAACATTATCTCATTTAGTCCACACAACCATCCAATGAGGCAGACATGATTAGTATTCACATAACAGAGATGAGGAAACTCAAAACTAAAAGAAAAGTGACAGAGCCAAAGTCACAGCCAGTAAAAGATCTAGCCAGAGGCCATCTGATATCAGTATCCAGTCCTTGGCCACTATAATTCCAATTGGAATGGGCAGAGGAGTATTTGGGAGAAAGAACTCTAGTTTCTACATGGAGTCCAGATTTGAGGTACATAAGGCTGGAAATAGGGAATTCTTAAGGTCCATGCTGCTTTGTAATCAGAAAAGAAGACCTAACAGATTCCATTGCAAACTCAGGAGCTCCCCAACCCTAAAATATCATTCCAAAGAATAGAGAAAGGAAAGAAAGAGATTACATCAGGGGTCAGAAAACTATGCCCACAGGTTAAATCCAGTCTTACTTTTCATAAAAAGATTGAGTGACACACAGCATAGCCCACTGATGTATTGTCTGCAGATGCTTTTGCGGCTGAACTGTAGAGCTGAGGAGTGACCAGACAGACCATATGGCTGGCAATGCCTAAGATATTTGCTATCTGGTCCTTTTTAGAAAAGATTTACCAACCCTGGACTACATGTTAGAAAGCTTAATATAAACACCAATGGGGGAAACAGCAAGCCCAGAATCTCTAGGCAGAACAGAAAATATACCCTTCAGTATATTTGACACATTCAGCTTGTAATTGTGCCAAAAAAAAAAACTTTATCCAAAACCAGCCAGACCCTGTTTCTCAAACCCCTCACTCTTTCCCCTCTAAAAAGAACAGTGGCCAGGAGTCTTACCTTTGTTGTACATGTTTGTTGGCACTTGGACGTCACTCAGACTGATATTCACAGGCAAATTATTAAAATGGTCATTTGGGGCTAAGATGAATTCCTTTCCCAGCTCCAAAAAATTCCCGTCTTTGTCCCTTTCATTTATCAGCACAGCATTGAAGTATTCATACTGAAAAAGAAAGTCAAAGAACATTACATGCAGCTTAGGCCAGAGGGCTGTGAACTCAGACACACCTGGGCACAGGCTATAAGCCATCCCCTACATTCAGGGACCTGATCTGCTTACATCTCTTTAAATCTTAGGTATTGTGTATGGCTGCTTTTGCACATGTGTGATACTATATATAAATATTTGCCAATGTCATTAAATATTCTTAGAAAACACAAATTTAAGGGACAACATAATACTTCCTTACGTGAATATAGAGGAAACTGCCCTAAAAGCATCTTAATTCTTTAAATTTTAAGAGAGGCCATGCCATTATGACGCATATATTTAAGTTGAAGGAGGCTGAAAATCAACAAAAGATAATAAGTAAATATATACAATTGGACAATTAGTTTGCGAACTTATGAGTAGCTTCCCAAGGGGAGTATCTTGAAGGTGACCATAGTGATATTCAGCAATGAGGTATGTAGCATTTTTCCTAGGATGAGTTTATGAACTTAATTGTCTGACCTTGTACGAGATATCAGAGCATCATAATTGCTTTGGAAAAATAATAAAGCAGAGTAAGTGGAACAGTAGAAGCAGAAAGACTGTGTGTTTATAAGGTGCTCAGGGGCAGGCCTCACTGCTATAATGATGTCGGCATAGAGACTGATCGAGGGGAGGAAGCCAGTAGTGATGGCATATAGGGAAAATGTCCTAAACAAAAGGCCCTCAGATGGGAATGTGCTGGCACATTTTACAAATGGCAGTATCATCATCATCTGACACATACAGAAGGCTTATTTTGTGTCAGAAAGTATTGTAAATGCTTTTCTTGTGTTATTTGTTCTCTTAATAATGTTATTCAGTAGATTTTATGAGTTTTCTCACTTTACAAATGAGGAAACTTAAGGTATAGCCAACTTTTGCCCCATGAAAGATTATACAGCTGATAAGCAGAGCCAGAATTCAAACAAACACAGGTAGTATATCTCCAGAGTCAATGCTCGTATCCACTGTGCACGATGCCCAACGTCAGGTGTGGACAGAATTAACAGACCAGGACCTTAAAATAACTAGGATCAATATGCTAAGTGGACCAATGGAAAAAGTAGATAACATGCAAGACAGATGCAACAAAAGCAGAGAGATGGATATTCTATGAGAGAATCAATAATAAATGCTAGAAATCACAAAACAGTAATAGGAATGAAGAACGTCTTTGATGGATTGTCAGTATACTGGACACAGCTGAGGAAACAATCAGTGGGGTTGAATATATGCTAATAGAAACTTCCCAAACTGAAAAGCAAAGAGAAGAAGAAGGAAGAAGGAATAGAATATCTAAAAATTGTGAGAAAATGCAAAAAGTGTAACATGTGTTCCCATGTAATAGGAACACCAGATAGAAAACAAAGAGAGGTTCGGCGCCTGTGGCTCAAACGGCTAAGGCGCCAGCCAGGTACACCTAAGGTGGCAGGTTCGAATCCCCAGCCCGGGCCTGCCAAACAACAATGATGGCTGCAACCAAAAAGTGGCCAGGCGTTGTGGCGGGCACCTGTGGTCCCAGCTACTTGGGAGGCAGAGGCAGGAGACTCGCTTGAGCCCAGGAGTTGGAGGTTGCTATGAGCTGTGATGCCATGGCACTCTACCCAGGGGAATAGCTTGAGGCTCTGTCTCAAAA
>CAUYQV010142147.1:0-40237 GCA_963574575.1 Galagoides demidoff
CGCTTGAGCCCAGGAGTTGGAGGTTGCTATGAGCCGTGATGCCATGGCACTCTACCCAGGGGGATAGCTTGAGGCTCCATCTAAAAAAAAAAAAAAAACCTAGAAGCTGCCACCAAATAACTTACAAAGGAAAACCCATCAGACTAGCAGACTTCTCAGCAGAAATCTCACAAACCAGAGGGAGTGGGGGCCATCTTCATTCTTCTTAAACAGAATAACTGTCAGCCAGAGTTGCATATCTTACAAAACTAAGTTTTGTAAATGAAGGAGAAATAAAATCTTTCCCAGAAAAGCGAGTTATAAAGGATTTGTCATCACTCGACCTGGCCTACAGAAAATGCTCAAACGTGTTCTAAGTATACATACACCAATGGTCAGTATGCACTAGTGTGAAAACAGCTCCTATAAGGCAATGACACAGGGATGGTTGCCAAGCAAACAGGTAACAGTCAACATGACAACTGGACAGAGCCTCTCTTATTAATACTAACACTAGATATAAATGGTCTAAATGTTCCACTTAAAACATTGATGGGCAGAATGTATTAAAAAAAAAAAAAGCCAAACATCTATCTCTAAGAAATCCATTTAACTCCTAAAGAGTCACAGAGACTGACACCTGTGCTCTTGATGCTACTCTGTGACACAGAGGAGGAGGGTCCTTCCGGTTCATTCTGTGAGGCCAGTATCACCAAAGCCAGAAAAGGACACATCAAAAACAACAACAACAACAAATCTAGATCTCAGTATCCCTCATCAACATACATGCAAAAACCCTTGACAAACACTATCAAATTGAATCCAATAGCACTTCAAAAAAATCATAGTGGCTTTGTCTAGGATACAAGGGTGATTCAACACACAGAAATCGATAAATGTGATTTACCACATAAGCAGAAGTAACAACAAAAACGATATGGCCATTTTAAATGCAGAAAGAAACTCCAACACCCTTCATGATAAAACCTTAAACTAGGCATGGAAAGAACATACCCCAAATGACAGCCATATGAGGCATGACAATTAGGTTTGCATACTTGTTTTAGAAAAAGTGCTGCATGCCTCGTTGCTGCTTATCACTGTGGTCACCTTAGAAGTGCTCCCCTTGGGAAGCTATGTACTGTCACCAGTGCCTACCCTACCCTCCAATTTTGGAACTCTTTTTCTGGAATGTCAGAATGAATAAAAAACAGACAATTATGTCAGTTTCATTGAAAGTAAATGACTGTGGATGTTGGTGATTGCTATGGACTGTTTACATCTCCCTCCCCCACCAAAAAATTCATGTATTGCAATATGATCCCCAGTGAAGCGTTCAGGGCCAGGGCCAGGCCTTTAGGAGGTGGTGGTGAGATCCTGAAGCTGGAGCCAGTGACTCGTTCCTCTGCTGCATTCAGTTTCCTGTGAAACTGTGAATAGGTACCCTTACGAGAAGCTACAAAAGCTTGTCTGCATGTTCCACCATGTGTCCATGTAGGGTAGATTGCAAGCCTCTACCAGACACAGCATCTGCTATCTCCATCATCTTATTCCTTCTTGTCCCCAGAGCTGTGAGCTGTATATTTCTAAGTTACCCAGTCTAAGGTACTTTGTTTTAGCAGCCGGAACAGACTAAGGCAGTGATGTTTGTGCAACATTCTGAGTATATTTAATGCTATTGGACTGTACACTTAAAAATTGTCAAGGTGGGGCGACTCCTGTGGCTCAAAAGGGTAGGGCGCTAGCCCCAAATGCTGGAGGTGTCGGGTTCAAACCCAGCTCCGGCCAAAAACTTAACTGCAAAAAAAAAAAATTGTCAAGGTGGTAAATTGTATACTTTGTGTATTTTACCACAGAAAAAAAATCTGGGGAAAAAGTAAGTAAACTAAACACTCCAATTAAAAGGCAGGGAACGGCAGACTGAATAAAAATGATTCAACTATGTGCTGTTTATAGGACTGCTTTAAGTGCAAAGGTACTGAAGTGTTGTAATGCTGTGTAAGGTCAGCACTGGAGGACTGCTGTGGCTGTATCAGACACCCTGGACCCAGAGCATTGCCAGGGAAGAAGATGCCCATTTCATGATGTTGAAGGAAGGAATCCTGAATGCATGCATACCTGAAAACTGAGCTTCAAAATACGCAATTAAAGAAATAAAAGAGGAAAAGGACAAATTCACAGTCTGAGATTTTTAACAGTTCTCTCAGTAAAAAATCAGGCATATGGAGGACTTGAACAACATTGTGGCCTAATTTGATCTAACATTTAAAGAACACTATTCCCAGGTGTGTGGAGTGGATTGTGTTTCCCTATGCCCCCCAAATATGTTGAATTCCTAATCCCCAATGTAATTATATTTGGAGATAGGGCCTATAAGAAGGTAACAAAAGCTAAATGAGGTCATAAGGATGAGGCCCTACCCCTGTGGGGCAGGCGTCCTTGTAAGAAGAGGACAGGACACGAGGACTTATGCTTTCTGTGCACCTGTGTAGAAGGACCACGTGGACATGGAGAGGTGTCTGTCTGCAGGCCCGGAGGAGAGCCCTCACCAGAACCTGGCTACACCAGCACCCTCATCTCTCACTTCCAGCCTCCAAGAACTGTGAGAAGTGAGTGTGGTTTAAGTCACATCTGTAGCATTCACTGTGACAGTCTGGGCCAATGAGGACAGCAACAGAATTGATATTTTTCCCAAATATACATCAAATATTTCCCAGGAAAGGCTATAAAACAATTCTCAATGAATATTAAATTATCCTTACACAGAATATGTTCTCTGGTCATAAAGAAATTAAGTTAGAGATCAGTAACAATAAATGGCTAGAAAAAGCACCAGAAGTTTGGCAACTAACATACTTCAGAATAAGTCATGGATAGAGAAATCACAAGATAGATTAGAAAATATTTTATTTATTTTTTTTAGAGGCAAAGTCTCACTTTGTTGCCCTTGGTAGAGTGCTGTGGCGTCAGAGCTCACAGCAACCTCCAGCTCTTGGACTTAGGTGATTCTCTTGTCTCAGCCTCCTGAGTAGCTGGAACTACAGGCACCCGCCACAATGCCTGGCTGTTTTTTTTTGTTGCAGTTTGGCCAGGGCCGGGTTTAAACCTGCCACCCTTGGTATATGGGGCCGGCGCCCTACTCACTGAGCCACAGGCACCTCCCAAGAAAATATTTTAAATAGATTGTTACTGAAACAAAAAATACTGAATTTTGTTGGCTTCAGTAAAACAGTACTTAGCAATAAATTTTATATTAGAAAAGCAGAAAGTATAAGATCTAACATTTTCACCTCAAAAATCTAGGAAAAATATATTTAAAACCCAGTGTTGAAGAAAGTAAATGAAAATGTGAAAATAAATAGAAAATTGATAAACATTAAGAAAAAAATCAAAGATTGATTCTTTACAAAAATTAGTAAATTTATAAGGCACTGATCACTAAAGAAGAAAGCCTGACACCTGGGAAGGTGTGAGGTGATAGGCAGGACGGGGCTGCCTTTGGGGCCATGTCTGTGGCTTGGGGACGTGGGTCAGAGCAGCAGTCAAGGAGAGCTCCAGTCAGCTTCCTATGCAGCTGGTCTTGGATTTATCACACCACCCAGCAGCTTCTCTCCTGGGTATTTACTTAGGAGTAACAAAAACATGTTCTTCCACAGACCTGCATGTAAATTTTGATGATCACCAAGAATTGGAAATAATAGGTGCCCATTAGCTGAGAACAGATGGGCAAATTGTCACATGTTATGCAGTGGAATGCTCTTCTCTGCCAGCAAGGGGAAGGAATTCAATGGGATGTATTCCATGTGGGGAAGGAGCCTGGTGGGAAGCTGTTCCATGCAGGGGAGGGAGCCTAGTGGGATGCTATTCCCTGCAAGGAAGGAGCCTAGTAGGATGCTGTTCCGTGTGGTGGAGGGAACCTGGTGGGATACTGTTCTGTGCAGGGTGGAGCCCTGCAGATCAGAGCTTAGCTGCATAAGCTAAGCTAATTCAAGCTTCAATTCATGATGGAAACTGCCTGAAACAAGTAGGATGCTGTTTCATGTGGGGGAGGGAACCTGGTGGGATGACTTTGTGTGCAGGGAGCCTGGTGGGATGCTGTTACATTCAGGGAGGGAATTAGCTGCTCATTTATCAAGTATCATGGTTGTATCTCAGAATGGTAGAGTTTTAATTTATTTGCTATCTTGGATAAGGCAAAACTATAGGCATACAGATCAGAGCATTGCTGGATGCTCAGGGTTGGGAAGGGAATCGATTGAAGAGGCAGCAGGACCATTTAGGAGGTGATATAGTTTTCTATGTCTTGATTGTGTGTGGCAGTCACATGACTATTTGTCAAACTCAGCCAATCTGTACACTTGAGAGTGAACTTACTGGTGTAAGTTATACCTAAATGTATAGAGAGAACACACAAGTTACAGACACCAGGATAGGGGAACCAGACTTACTCTCCTCTGATACAAGCAAAGAATGCACAAAACATAGCAAGACATAGGATATCTGGTAACAAAGAACAGTGATCCCTGAGAGGGGTGAGGCCTGCCCTGTGAGCTTACAGCCTGGTGATTTTCTGGCCAGAGAACCCAAGAATGGCCCAGTGAGCTCCGTGAGCTAAGCGCCTGGGGAGATGAGGGTGGCTGGAGGTCAAGGGACTCATGCTGAAAGCTCAGAGGCTCTTTGCATGATCATGCAGCTAAGCTCTGATCAGCACACACTAATTCAAGCTTCAATTCATGATGGAAACTGCCTGAAACAAGAAAAAGAACCAGTGGAAGGGACTAGAGGGGTAGTGCTGGCTTCACCAGCCAGGCTAGAAATCTAGGATACCTGCAGGCACTGCTCTCCTCCTGCCTAACTAATGTTAAAGCCAAGAGGGTAATTCAGTAATACTTATAGTAATATGGAAATATCCACCCAGCAAGGTCAAATTTTCAATGTCTGGCATCTTACCAGAAACTACCAGGCATCTCAAGAAGCTGGTGAATCCGGTCCACAGTGTGGAGAAATACCAGCCAATGGATGCTGGACCCAGTGGACATGGATTTTAGAATTTACAGACAAGGACACTTATTTCAACTATATTCCAGATATTCAAAAAGTTAAGAGACCTAGGGTGCTGGCTCCATATACTGTGAGTGGCGGGTTCAAGCCCAGCCCAGCCAAAACTGCAAAAAAAAAAAAAAAGAATACAACATTAGCTGGGCATTGTGGTGGGTGCCTGTAGTCCCAGCTACTCGGGAGGCTGAGGCAAGAGAATCGCTTAAGCCCAGGAGTTGGAGGTTGCTAGGAGCTGTGTGATGCTATGGCACTCTACCAAGGGCAATAAAGTGAGACTCTGTCTCTACAAAAAAAATTTAAGAAAAAAAGTTAAGAGACATAGAATATTAGAAAAGTCCCAACGGAACTTCTCAAAATGAAGCCTGAGCTATGTTGTTCTGACTTCATTAAGGGGGAAAGGATTAGGCCTTACACAGACCTGTAGCTAGAAAACAATGGAATGTTTTAATGGTTTTTTTTAGATGATTGAATATATTCCTTTATACCATTCCAAAATTCAACGGGTGGTAGTTTTTTATGGGTTAGTTGTACTCCATTAAAAATCCATTGGTCTATATCAGTGACTTTCAACCAGTGTGCCATGAGAGAATCTTAGGCATGCTGTGAAAATTTTCAAAGATTGTTAACTAAATTATTTTCAAAAGAAGCACAGGAAGTATATATTTTTTTGAACTTTTTTTGGATCAACATAATCCAAGTGTGCCATTGAAGTGTATAGGTTCAAGTGTGCCATGAGATAAAAACAGTTGAAAACATGGGTATATGTTGCACTTTAAATGGATCTTTTACTTATGCATAACTTCATGGTGCCATATGCTGGTCATTTGGAAAATATGGGTTATTGAGTAACAGATTTTTTCAAATGTTGTCAAATTTTATTATCTATCAAAAAGTCACATTCACTAATACTGCCGCCAGTCTCTCAAGAAAAGTCTTTCCATGTTGAAAGTTGTCCAAGTACACAGTGATAGATGAAATGCTAATTTTCCCATGAAAGCTTGGATTTTATCAGTTGCAACAAATACTTAATCTCCCTCACTTGGTTCCTTTTCAACAAAATGTTCCTGAGATGCTCCTCCTGCTGTGTCTGTGGGGAATGGCAGCTGTGGTGGTGCTGGGCTCTCCCTGGGACAGAAAATACTCCTTGGGCTATTGGACCAGATGTGAGAGGGCCTGTGTTTTTTTTGGGGGGGGGGCTCAGATGCATTTTTGCCTCTTTTCTTTACCTAGCATGTAGCTTGGTGGGACTAGATGCCCTGATTTCAGACACAGTAGTTAGCAGGGACTCCTCCATCACTGGAAACTTGCACAGGCATTAGTGTTATAGTGGTAAGCATAGCTGCCTTCCAATGAGGGCACAGTCAGCTGATTCAGCCAATGAGATCCCTTCCCTTAGAGAGAAAGAAACTCACAAAGAAAACCATAAAATCAAACCATACAGTAAATAACTGTCTTCCTTCTATGCTGAAAATTACTCAGACCTGTGTCTCCATAATCACTCAGCTACTGCTTTCTTCTGTTCTGTGGATATGTTGACATTTGAAAAAAGTTTTTTAACCTTTAATGGTACAGTGATTAATTTTAATGCTTTCCATATTTGACATTGTTTTGATCTTCTTTTTACTTTGTTTCCTGCTTTTTGCATTCTCCTTCCCCCATCCCATTTTCAACTGTTGGGTGGTGTGTCTGTGTGTGTCACTCTGGTCCCTGTCGGTCTGGTGTCCTCCCCTCTCTCACTCCCGCCCTGCTGCTGTAGCCCCACAGGCTGTGGACACTAGCTGAGCAGGTAGGGGACTTTCCTGCCCGCCCCCACCCCCGCCTTGCCCACGTCCAGCAGTGGGACAGACGAGAAGTTGGGTGCAGAGATTGACCAGGGGCCTCTTTAAACATTCCACACACGTAGCAAACGCTGTGTTCCTTTGCACTCAGTCAGTGGTTTCTTTGCCAGTGGGTCCATCTTCGTTTTACTTCATTTCCCACCTACTTTGTGATTTGCTTGTTTATTTTTTAATTGACCACCTCTGGGTGTGTGGATCACTGAGCATCACACCTATTCTCCGCCCAGTGCTGGTCTGTGACGCAGCTTCACTGAGGGCGGTGGGCGAGGAAGGACGTTCTGCTGTGCTGCCGTGAGCGGCCACCTGTGGGCTGTCTGCATGCGCTGCAAGACCCGTGTCCAGGATTATCGGGTGGTGTAGTATGTTTTAATGAAGTTGTCTTTGTTTTCTTATATTTCAACAGTATGAGAAACTTTTTCTTATATTTCAACAGTATGAGAAAATTTTGTGCCTTTGGTACAAAATTAGGATACTCTCTTGAAGAATGCTAGTCTAGTTCTTCAAATAAACTCTGAAGCGCTACCTCACCAGGTACAGGTTCAGTCTCCATCCATCCAACATGTTGTGTTGCCTTCCCAAGAAATGTATGTGAAATTTTGGTTTGTAATGCAGCCTTCATGATACTGCTTGTAGATCACTGGTCAGAAGTGATTTAAGTCAATCCAGCATAATCCATGAAGTGATTTAGGCACCAAGATTAGATTTCTAGACCCCTGTGTTAAGTAAAGAGTCCAGTAGCTCAGACCACAAAGTACAGTGTCCTGCCCAGGGAACTGTGGCCAGTGTGTCCCCTCCCTGAGTCCTTTCTGAGATGACTGCCCGAGGCAGACAGCAGAACTGAACGGGTGCAGTGGTTCTCACTGGTGTCTTCCTCCCGACCTCATGGTAGGTCATGTCACATGTTGCCTCAAATCCATGAGCTTTCAAATCACATCTTTTATTTTAATGGTGGGTGCATGTAGTGAAAACTCAGCAAATGGTGCTTCACCTCCTCAGCAACCTGCTTTGCCTGCCAATCATTTTGTCTTTCAGTTTTAGCTTTCTTTTTGTTTGGCAAAATGTGTGGCATGTCTCTTTTATTGTTTGTAAATAGTGGTCAAGCTGCGTGACATCCAATATTATCCTAATAAGGTGCTCCTTTTGAACCTAGATGATCAAACTGAAAGTCAAGTGGTAACTTGGATGGTATGGCCTTAGTGCTTTTACTCTGATTTTTTCAGTTTACAATTTTGCTGAAGAGTTGCTTGCTGGCTAATAGGAAGCACAGAACAAGGTTTCCTTCTGTACTGACTTGAGCTGACCACTGTGTCATTGCTTTCAGGGGACCTCGGGACCCGACCCGACCACAGTCTACGTGGATATGCGAGCCCTGAGGCATGATAGGTACGAACACTCCCGGGCTTTCCTTTCCTTGTTTTCATCTTGGCTGCCAAGCATATGGGTCTCTCTAGGAGGAGGGTCTATGGTGTTCACCTGCTCGAAGCAGCAGCATCTGTGAGTAAAGGGGCCGCGGTGGAAGGGTTGGCTTGGACTCTGCACAGCAGTGAGCAGGTGTGTGGTGTGAGCTGCGCAGATGGCAGCTTCTTGGTTCTCTTCCTCAGCCATTCTAGTTGGGCACCGTTTGCCCACATTTCTTAACATGAAGAGCATTTTCATGAAGGCATTTCCATGAAAATTTAAAGTAGATGTCAAGTCCCCTTTTCTATTAAGCTTCCTAAGCAGCCCCAAGCAAGAATGAAGTGTGTGTGTGTGAGAGAGAGTGTGAGTGTGAGAGGGTGGCTCAGGAAGGGCAGGTGGTGAATGGGTTAGAAGACCTGCAGAGGAATTTCTGTCCCGTGAGGAGACCCATTAAAAGGCCTGGGAGGGAAGAATGCCTCCTGTGGGCTCAGTGCCTGTGGCTCAGTCAGCTAAGGCGCCAGCCACGTACACCTAAGGTGGCAGGTTCAAATCCCCAGCCTGGGCCCGCCAAACAACAATGATGGCTGCAACCAAGGAATGGCCGGGCGTTGTGGCAGGCGCCTGTGGTCCCAGCTACTTGGGAGGTGGAGTCAGTAGACTCACTTGAGCCCAGGAGTTGAAGGTTGCTGTGAGCTGTGATGCCATGGCACTCTGCCCAGGGCGATAGCTTGAGGATCCGTCTCAAAAAAAAAAAAAAAGAATGCCTCCTGTGTTTTCACTGTGCACCTTCCCTGTTGAAGGAGATAGTCTCTGTCAGGTAGCCAGGGACCTGCGGGTCCTCATTGCATGCAGGCTGTGTGTGCTGGGCCCAGGCTTTTCCCGACTGTCAGCACTCACCCCATGAATGTGCTGCTGTGCTGGTTACCAAACAGCCGACTGCATTTCCGCTGTCACTCTCAGTGCTGGGCCTCTGCGCCACATGACTCACAGGACATTGAAGCGAGAGTGGTCAGTGGGTGGGAAGCAGGAAGCCCCCGTGTGTGGATGTTCTGGGCCAAGTGTGAAGGTTGAGGGGTCCAAGCAGGCCGACAGCATGCAGCCAGCCTGGACAAGCACATTCCTCCGTCTGCCAGCTTCTCTGGAGGGCATTGTGCCTCAGCAGACATCTGGCCGTGTCTCAGGGATTTTTGATTGACATGATGGTGGGGAGGGGGGGAGAAGCTGAGTCAACTGTGTGGGTGCAGGGCTGCTGCTCAATGACAACAAACCACAAAGACACCAGTAGTGCCATGGCGGAGAGACCACATCTGCACCTGCCCGTGTCATACTTGCAGGTGGCCTGCCTGGCGCCTATAGCTCTGTGTTAGCCCTGATTAGGAAGCTTCACAGAAAAGGAGACCTTTTGAAAGGATGACTTCTGGTACAGTTTAAAAATCACAAGTAGTCCTCTCATGAGGTGGCTGGGACCCAGAGGGAACGACCGCCTCCAAGATCACCAGCTGCCGGATAGCAAAGTTCGGTCTGGGACATTGTTGCAAATCAGGAGCATAGATTTATAGGGATTAAATAACTTGTCCCTGGGGCATAAAGTTTTCTAAATAACTTCTAGTCTTTAAAGCAAATCTACTTATTCTCTATAAACATTCCTTGGAAAATAACTTTATAATTTTGTAACTTTCTCAAGAAGTAAAAAATAGGTCATCAAAGAATACGTGTTTGTGTAACATCTCTGCAGTTCTGTCTGTGGCCTGGCACAACACGTGAAGAGGAACTGTCTAGGCAACACAGATAAAGACCGCTGACCTTTGGGGTATTGATCTCTTCTTGGGTTGTGAGTATCCTATAAAATGAGAGAATGCTAAAAATTAGAATTTCAGGGTTTTCTTCCTAGTAAAGGACAGAACACCTATAGAACATTTATCAGTTTTTTTTTTCTTTTCTTTTTACCTCTTGTGGCTGTCTTCAGGGTAGCCTGTCTACATATTGAGAAAAGATGTGATTTGGGGAGAGTGAAATGAAGCTAGAGCTGGTGTGGTACTCAGTCACAGAGTAATGAAACTCTGAGAGAGGGTCGCTATGATAGGAGGGACAGGGGTCCACAGGCTTTGCATGGGCCTTTGTGGCTCTGGCTTCTTAACTCTTAGCCAACTTAGTCCTCAGTGATAGTTTTGACCAGTCTGTGGACCAGTATGTAATAATACTTTTCCCTGCATAGGCTCCCAGGTCACTATGAAAAGCATCTGAGATAGAACTAAATGTACATAGTGGCCTGGGACTTGCTGTGTGGCTCTGTACTCTTCAGAGCACTGGCTAATGCTATCAGCCTGATGGTCACCAGACGCTCGCTCTTATGACAGAGCCTTATACGTACTGGCTTCTTATTCTGTGGCTGGCACAGAGGTGTCTTCTCTGAGAGAGGGAAGTGTCTTTAGGAGACTTAAACTTTCTTCCCTCTGGTGTCCAACTTACACGAACAGAAGCAAGGCGCTCTCTGGAATGTAGCGTGACTGTCTTTATCCCAGTCCTGCCCACCCTCCCCAGTCTCACTGGCAGTCCCCAGTGGCACCTGCTCCACTTCTTCTACCCCACACCCTCTTCTCTCTTTCTCACTTCCCTTCATTTTTTGTTGCGATGTGATTACAAGGTACTCTCTTCATTGACCTTTCTGACTGGGTCTTCCAGTACCTCCTCCCCCTGGCTGACCCTGTTCCCCCAGTGCAGAAAATCTCAGCAGCATTTCTCCTTATATTAGGTTCTGGTTGTGCCTTTCTAACCCCCATACCCCCATCCTCCAGGGAGCTTGATCCCAGGCCTCTCAGCCTTGATGAAATTTTCCTCATTTTTTAGGTTCAGCTCAAATGCTGCCTCCTTCTTGAACCCTCCCCTGAATATTCCTGGGTAAAAATGTCCCCTAGCTTTCACTCAGTCCTTTCAACTTTATCAACTCGTGTAAAATGTGCCTCATGCTGCAGGTACAGGTGTAGAGCTCTGGGTCTGAGAGTTCAGAGTTCACGGCTCCTCTCTGCCCTGGGTCCCAGAACAAGCCAGGGTACCTTTCAGCCTCAGTTTCCCTGTGCTCAGGGAAACCAGGAACCCGTGAGAGAGATGTGGAAGAATGCTGCACACCGCCAGGCCAGCTGCTGTCCTTCCCACAGAGGAGTCATCTTTCTATTCCACAGCACCCAGGGGTGCCGACCACAAAGTGGGCAGGGAATTCAGCTAGTCTGAGGCCAGCAGCTTGGAAACAGTGCCCAAGAGAGTTGCTGGAACTATAGACCCCTCTACAAGAAAGTGACTCTATAAAGTGATATGGGTGTTCACTCACCTTGGCTGCATTAGGGCTACGTGATCATTCCTGTTGCTTTCATGGTACATGTACTTGGGAGCCCAAGGCACCTGGGCAATTGTCATTTAATATTTACCCTGGAGATGTTAGTTTAGTATTATGTGTGCAGGTGGGACATGTGTGTTGCACACTATACGTGTGAATGTGTTGCAAGTGTATACATATGTGTGTGAGTTTACATTTGTTTTGGGTGTGTTGCCCATTATATAGCTGTGCAAAAATATTTCATATGCATACTCTAAGCTCTTGTCTATTTTTCATTTTTTAAAGTTTATTTTTTACATCTTTTTTTTTGTTGTTCAAAACTAAGACACTAACACACCCATCAGCCTCGGCCTGTATGACTCAGAATAATCAATTATCACTGTCTTCCACATCCACTTTTTGTGTCACTGGAAAGTCTTCAGGCAGTAACACACATGGTGCTCTCACCACACAAATGTACTCGTGCACCACATTCGCACTCACACATATGTGCACAAATGCACACATGGAACACTGCCCCAACACAGGCCTAGGCTGCCATGAGTGTATGTGTCTTAGTTTTAAACAAAAAAAATTAAAAGTAAAAAAATGTTGTCCAGCTGTACATATGTTAAGTATTATGCGAGTCAAGAGTTCAAAAAAAAATTAGAAAGTTTATGAAGTAAAAATATTATAGTAAAGTTAGTTTATTATTAAAGAAAGAAAACATTTTTAATAAATCTAGTCTCACCTCAGTGCGCAGCATGTCCTGGGCCTCCACCTTCACTCACCAGTCAATCTCTGATGTACCCAGACCAACTTCCAGTTGCTGTAAGCTCCATTCATGGTACGGGCCCTATATAAGTGTGCCTTTTTTTTTTAATCTCTAGTACTGTATTTTTACTGCACTTTTTTTTTTTTTTTTTTTGAGACAGAGCCCCAGGCTGTTGCCCTGGGTATAGTACTGTGGTATCACAGCTCACAACAACCTCCAATTCCTGGCTTAAGCGATTCTCTTGCCTCAGCCTCCCAAATAGCTGGATTATAGGCACCAACCACAATGCCCAACTGTTTTTTGGTTGTAGTTGTCATTGTTTGGCAGGCCCGGGCTGGATTCGAACCCACCACCTCTGGTGTATGTGGCTGGCACTGTAGCCACTTGAGCTACTGGCGGCGTACCTATTGCACCTTTTCTGTGTTTAGATGCATAAACCTTACCTTTGCATGCCATTTGCCTACGGTATTCAGTATAGTTACATGCTGTACAGGTTTGTAGCCTAAGAACAATAGGATGTATCTACATCTAGCTCAGCTGTGTGGTAGACTGTGCTGTCTAGGTCTGTGTAAGGACACTGTGATTCACACAGTAACAGAACGGTCTAACAAGGTACTGCTTAGCAACAGTTAAGTGACACATGACTGCACTTTTCACTTCCAACTCTGAAGCCCTCAGGTGACTTTTCCCAGCTAGCATGCATGGGCAGTCTCCCCCTAATTGCCCCTATCCATGAAGACTAGAGCTGAGCCTCCAGGGGGCTTGTCTGTCTGTGATGAATCCAACAGGTGCCATGCTGGGTTAAGCTCAGGATCTATCTTCTGGCCTCAGTTATGTCGGTTTCTAGCCTGTGATCTGTATACATGGCCCTCTTGAGTTTTACTCTCTCTGCCTGGGAAATGGTGAGAATTACCTTTTAGGAGAATTGTTATAGGGTTCTTAATAATACATCTTAAGTGCTTAGAACTATGCCTGGCAAATTGTAAGGTCCAATACATGTTATTTTACATAGTTACATGTTTATATGGAGGTGCAAATTATATGTATACTTATATTTGCGTTTTCATCTTTGTTAATGGTATATATTTTCCTTCTTTATTTCTGTTCTGGTTATCTTCATGCATGAGCATAGCCTTCTAACTCATCATTTAGCCAAATTTAATACATAATCACAGGGTTGGTTGGAAATGTGTTATGGCTTTTGTGATCCCTTAAGTAGTACTGATGGAGGTTACCTGAGACTTAGATGACTTTATCAGTTACATTTTATACATTTCTAATGTTATTTGGACATGAATTTCCAGTTTCCCCTTTGCCCTGTAAGGCACACTAGAGTCCTCATGGAGTTTGCTTCCAACTCCTTGGTTTGGCTTCCACCTGTTCTGGTGCTGGATGAAAATACATTCTTCCCATTTCTCTGGTTTCTCCCTCTTCAGAACACTCTGTGGCTGGGTGTGTGTAGTGGCCACCGAGGAGCAGATGAGGAGGTGACTGAGGCCTCCTTTGGAGGACACTTCTGGGGGCTCTGGAGGTCAGGGCCCTGGCTCCTGGACCCCACATGAAGAATGCTGTCAGGAGATGGAAGGGGCAGCCTCTTTCTTTGCTGTGATACCATCTTTCTTTGCTTTTTGAAATTCCCTGAGATTTTACAAGGGTCCACATTTTACAGGGTGTTTCTGGTTTTTGTTTTGTCTTTACATTTCTTTCTCTCTGGCTTCCTCCCTCTCTGCCCTGTGTGACAGAGCCTTTCATTTCAGCATCCCGGCTTTTTTTCCTCCTTAAAGGAGGGAACTGAGAACCTTGGTGCAGGCCCCGCCCTGCCCCTACTTTGTCTTGCCCCGCCCCTCCCCGCCTCTCTTCTCTCCCCTCCTCTTTGCCCCGCCCCTCTGCTCGTTTACGTCCAGTGTGAACAGACAGGACAGGCTACACAGACGCCCGCTGGACACAAAGCACAGGCGCGTCTCTGCTCACCCTGCAAAGGGATCGCCTTTCAGGTCTGCCTGAGGCCTAGCAGGCTCTCCTCCTGGACTGACAGTGGGCGCGGAGGGAAGTGGATGAAATGTGGCTTCTGCTCAGTAGTCTATTCTAGGGCTGTGCATGGCTCTCCGTGCTCCTGTCCTGCCTACCCGCCGCCCTTTCACCCCCAACCCTCCCTTCTGCCTATTCTCCCTCCCTCCCTGCCTCCCTTCCTTCGTTCCTAATTTTCCTCCTCCCTTCCTCCTTTCCTCCTTCCCTCAGTCTCTAACTCCCTTCCTCTCTCTCTCTTCCTCCAACTCCCACTCTTAAGGTTGCTGGTGGTGACTTCAGAGGTGTGCCGCCCCCAGGCCTCTCCTTCCTGGGAGTCTGGAGTTCGCCTTGTCCTCTCCATCCTCCCTGCCTTTTCATGACTACAAACTTTAAAGAAACAACAAAGACTTGTCGATGCTTTCATGTGGCACCCCTTTGGTGTCTGACATTCCCTGCTAGAGAGGGGACCAGGTACCCATCAACCCCGGAGCAAAGCCAGCAGGACAGAGGCACAGCTTTGCGAGTAACTGGACTCCAGGTGGGAGGAGGAATCAGAGAGCCTCTTAAATGGCATTTTAAGTTTTTTTAAATTGTTGATTTTGATGAAATACACAAACACCATTTTTAAAGTACGTGATTGGGTGGCATTAATCCAGCAGCTGTCACCACCCGCCCTGGCTGGGCACCGGCTCCCGTGCCTGTCCATGCCGCTGCCACTGTGGCTCTATTTGCTATGAATGAACCTGATGACTTTGGCCTATCTGAATAGGGTCATATGGAATTTGTCCTGTGTTAATGTGTGTATTTCCTCCTCCCTGTATTCCTCCCTACATGTATTCCTCCCTACATGTATTTCCTGTATTTCACTTAGTATAGTCAAGGTCCATCTGTGTCCTAGCTCAGGTCATAATTTCCTTCCTTTTTTAAGGCTAACATTAGTTGTGCTCATATCCTGTGTTCTGCTTATCTGTTCATCTGTTGATGGAGATGTGGGCTGCTTCCATCTTCTGACTGCTGGGAATAATGCTACTGTGAACTCAGATGGGTATCTGTTCAGTTGCTTTCACTTCCTCTGGATGTGTACCCAGAAGTGGTTCCATATGTAACTTTATCCTTTTATTTTTGCCATACTGTTTTCCATGGCAACTGCACCAGTTTGCATTCACCGAGGGTACCGATTTCTCCATGTGTTTGCCAACTTATATTTACTATTTGATAGTAGCTATCCTCATGGATGTGAGATGGTATCTCATTGTGATTTTGATTTACATTTACATAATGTCTCATCATGTTAACCATTTTTTCATGTTCTCTTGGCCATTGTATGCCTTCTTTGGAGAAAGGTCTATTCAAGTCATTTGACCATTTTTTAATTGGTTTTTTAAAAAACATTGAGTTGAGACCAAGTATGGCTCATTCCTGAAATCCCAGCACTTTGGGAGGCCAAGAGTTTAAGATCAACGTGGGCAACATAGCAAAACCCTCTCCCGAACAAAAGTAGGAGAAATTAGCTGGATGAAACACCATGTGCTTGAGCCCAGGAGTTTGAAGTTGCAGTGAGCTATGATGGGACCACTATACTCCAGCCTGGGAGACAAAGCAAGATGCAGTCTTAAAAAAAAAAAATTGAAGAATTAGACTTGTAAGGGTTGCTTGTATGTTATAGATATTAACCCCTTATCAGATCTGTGTTTTGCAGATATTTCATCCCATTATTGGTTGTCTTTTCACTGTGTTGATTCTGTCTTTCGTGTAGAAGTTTTTAATTTTTATATAGTCCCCATTCCCTTTTTTCTTTTGTTGCCTATACTTTGTGTCATATTCAAGAAATAATTGTCAGATCCAGTGTCAGAAAGTTTTTTCCCTGTGTTACCTTCTGAGAGTTTTATAGTTTCAGCTCTTACATTTATGTCTTTAATCTATTTTGCATTAAATGGTTTTGAGTGATGTTTTTTTGGAAGCACGGGCAGTATTCTTTAAAAATATCAGTGTCATAAAGACAGAAATGTCTTTGGAAATGTTCCTGATTAATGTTAGCTGAAGAAATAACAACTAAATGCAAAGTTGATGCTAGGCTGGATCCTGTAATTGAGGGGGATACTGTAAAGGACATTATCAGATTAATGGACAGAATTGGAATAGAGATTGTATGTTAAATATTGGATCCAGTGTTAAAGTTACTGAAACTGATAACTGTCCTGTGATAATATAAGAGAATATCTCTGTTATTAGGAAACACACACTGAAATACTTAGCAGTAAAGGACCATAAGATATTAAGCTAACCCTCAAGTCATTCAGGAAAAAATAGCGTATGTGTCTGTGAGATGGAGAGGAGAGAGAGAAAGTGCAAACAATAAAGCAAATGGGATAAAATGCTGACAATAGGCGAATCTGAGTAAAGGATATGACAAGTATTCTTTGTACTGTTTTCATTCTTGCAAGTTTTCTGTAATCTTGAAAATATTTTCAAATAGACATTTTTAAACATCCTAGGATGAACATACCAAATACAAGATTTTTCAACTCATCGTATTCCCAATCAAAAAGGGAAAGTTGGCCTTCATTAGTTAAGACCTGATGGACTATTTTAGCAACCAAGGGTTGATATAGAAGGAGAGAGGGGTATCTAGGGAGCCTCAGGACAGGAATGGATCCAGGGCCATGAGGAATCTAGAAGCAAAACCCAAACACCCATCAGGGTTGGGTTGCCCTAACCCTGCTGATCTTAGACCTGCTCAGTCAGTCCACTCTGAGCTGCTGACCCTGGGAAATGACTCTCTGTTACACCCACGGTCCCTCATCTCAGAAGCCATGGAGGGAGCACCCCCACTTCTTTGGAGAGGGCTACATAAGGGATGCCTCCCAAGGAGGGCAGTGTGGAGTGGTGAGAGACTCATAAATACAACCTCCACCAAGTCGTCATAGTCAACACCAAGGTGGTGAGCAGGAAGACTCCTGATGTGATGTCATGGAGGGGGCACTTATTTCCCAGAAGCCTAAAATCGTCTAGTCGTGAGAAGACCATCAGGAACGTCCTGAGGGAAGAGCCAGCAAGACCTGTGTTTAGTCATGTCTGTGAGTTTTTCACATATTGAGGGAATTAGCCTTGGAGCTGTGTGTTGCAAACATATCCCCAGTTCTTTTGGGAAGCTATATGTCTTTTATGTGAAGGGATGGAATGTTTCTTCTGTTTTTACTATGTGGATATTTTTATTTTTTCATGTAGAGGAAGGAACTCTGATGTGGCATATGCTGATGGAAGCTTTAGGTTTTTCATTCAGGACCAACCCTGAGTGACTTCAGTACTTTGCACCTGATTTCTTAGGAAGCACATCTTTCTCATCCTAACCAGAGAAGAAATTTTTTTGTTTGTTTGTTTGTTTGAGACAGAGTCTCACTTTGTTGCCCTGAGTAGAATGCTGTGACATCACAGGTCACAGCAACCTCAAACTCTTGGGCTTAAGCAATTTTCTTGCCTCAGCCTCCCAAGTAGCTGGGACTACAGGTGCCCACTACAACACCCGTCTATTTTTTGGTTGTAGCTGTCATTGGTGTTTGGCAGGCCTGGGCTGAATTCGAACCTGCCAGCTCCAGTGTATGTGGCTGGTGCCCTAGCTGCTGATCCCAGATAAGAAATTCGTAATGTAGCTTCCCTGTCTTCTGCTCTTTAGGCAAGGTTCTTAGCTTCAGTTTCATTTCTTCCCTTCTCAGAGACTGAGGGTAACAGATGCAGGGAGATGAGATCTGAAGGCTGGATGAGGGCTCGAGCAGTCCAGAGGACTCAGCTTGTCCGACTTCCTGCCCTCAGAACAGCTAGGCATAGGCCAGGGCAGACCCTGCACAGACAGGGAGAAGGGCACCACCTGCTGCACACCCCGGGACTGACTCCAAAGCCCAGGGGCCTGTCTTAGTGACTCAGCGACCCTCTCTGAGGTCAGCTCTGTAGAAACACAGCTGTACCTTGCAGGGGTTTCTTTTTTTTTTTTTCTTTATTTTGAAAAGTAAATTTGTTTCAGTTTAATGTGAGGGCATAAATAACCAGGTCAAAATATTTGATTTTGTTAGGTAGAGTTTCTCTGTGGTTATGTCCCACACACAAAATGTAAGCTAAATACCTCCACTCTGTGCCCATTCAGTGAGAACCCCACCTTCCACCCCTCCTCTCAATTTGAATTGAAATGAGTTTTTCTTCTCATTACTGGTGAGTGGTGTGGGTCCAGTTTGATTCAGTCTGGACCTTTCTTCTGGGCATTCATCAGATCTGGCTTCATATTAGTATTGAATAACATTGGGTAAAATTGTTTTCCATTCTTGTGATACTTTACTAAGAAGAATGTGTTTCAGCTCCATCTAAGATACTACAAAAGATGTGAAGTCACCATCTTTTTTATGACAGAATAGTATTCCATGTTGTATGTGTACCACAATTTGTTAATCCATTCCTGAGTTGATAGGCATTTAGGTTATTTGCACATCTTGGTGATTGTAAATTGAGCTGCGATAAATAATCTAGTACAGATGTCCATATGGTAAAAGGATTTTTTTTCTTCTGGGTAGATGCCTGGTAGTGGGATTGTGGGGTCAAATGGGAGATCTAAGTTGAGATCTTCAAGGATTCTCCATACTTCTTTCCAAAGAGGCTAAATTAATTTGCAGTCCCACCAACAGTGTAAAAGTGTTCCCCTCTCTCCACTTCCGTGCCAGTATCTGCTGCTTTGGGACTTTGTGATTTGGGCTGTTACAGGTGATATCTCAGGGTGGTTTTGCTTTGCATTTCTCTGATGAGCATTTTTTCATATGTTTGTTAGTCATTTGTATATCTTCCTTAGAGAAGGTTCTATTCATGTCTCTTGCCCAGTGATATATGGGATTGTTTGCATTTTTTTGTTTATTAATTTGACTTCTCTGTAGATGCTATCAAGTTATCAAGCCTTTGTCTGATTCATAATATGCAAATATCTTTTCTCATTCTGAAGGTTGTCTGTTTGCTTTGGTTGTTGTCTCCTTAGCTATACAGGAACTTTTCAATTTAATTAAGTGCCATTTATTTATTTTTGTTGTTGTTGCAATTGCTCCAAAGTCTTTTCCATAAAATCTTTCCCTAGGCCGGTATCTGCAAATGTTTTCCTCATACTTTCTTCAAGGATTTTTATTGTTTCATTCTTAGATTTCGATGAGTCCCACAGTGGTTGAGTACTAGGTAAATATTCAACAGATTGTATTTATATGAAATATTTTTGACTATTTAAAATAAAACAATGTAGCCTAAGTAATATCGTTGATTCTATTAACAGATGAAAACACTGAGAGTCCCTGACACCAAGTAAACCATAGCAGGCTGTGTTGTGCAGAGCCCAGCTGGGAACAAAGGCCAGCTCAAATTTTCAGAATGAGTTACTACTCTGCTGGAATGCTTCCTCAGCTAAGTGGGGGGAGCTAGTGTGTAAATCCTCTTCCCTCAAGAATGATTTATTTTTGTTTATTACAACTAGGGGGTAGACTGGTTTGTGAACATACAATTTTCTAATTTGCATATGGAAAAGAACATGTATACACAAAACAATGCCCTTTTATTATCTTTTTCATTACCAAACTGACCTGGTTAGAGGTTTTTTTTTTTTTTTTTTAACGTGCTTTTAAAGAGTTTATTTTCTATTGCAACATAAATATAAGCATTCATTTTAAAGGTATTTTGTATTGCAATTCAAAAACATTGAACATGCCCTGTAATGTGTGCAACATCTTACCACTCCCACCGTAACCCCTTATCTATTTAAAATAGATTCCCATGGGCTATTTGCAAACTAAACATTTCTAGGGTAGGACACTTTGTGATTATATTATATTTTAAGCAATCATAGTGTATAAAACAAAAATGAAAATTGTTATAAGTCAGAAAAAGTAGGAGCATTTTGTATCCCTGTATGAATATATGAGTCATTTCTATGACAGAAAGCATTACTCAAATATTACTGAGCTTTTATAAACTTGTGAATGCTTTATTCATTCCAATTTCTCATCCATTATATCCAATCTCCCTAGAATATTCAGGCAGTAAAGTGGATTTGGGTTGTGTTAATTTAGCTAAATAAACTATCCTGTTATAATATTATAATTGATATAATCTCCTCCCTTTCATGTTTACAGTTATAGGTCACACGGTTTTGTTTTGTTGTTTTTTTAGAGACATAGAAGGTAAAAAGGAAACAGGGGATGTGACTTCTGTACACAGATGTCATGGTGCAGGGTCCATAGACATATTCTGGTCACTTACTGGCTGGCTCACTTTCTTGGTACAGGGATAGGCTGGACCTCTAGATGACTCTAACACTGCGTATTTAGCTCAGAATCAAATGGCTTCAATGTTTCATGTAGATCAACCATAATCAGTATCTGGAATTTTGAGGCCCTGCTGAGATGGGGGCACCTCTCAGCTCCCCTTTGCACATTCCAATTTTTCCCTGTGTTCCACACATCATCTTTCCCCACACCACCCTAATCTGTGGTTTTATATTATCTGCTAGTGTGGTTATGCATTTCTGATGAAACCTGATGGCCTCTGGCAGATCCAGTTTGGGGCCATATTTTCTGTTGTACACTGGCCCTACCCAGGACTTCACATTCATCCAATCGTCCTGCACACTCCTGTTTGCCTCTCACACTAACACAGTGCAAGGAGCTCATTTCCCTTTCTTTTTATTGCAACAAGCCAGGGCTGTGAATTGGGGATTAAAGATGCTTCATGTATGCGTGCTAAACTCCATAAGCCCCTTTATGAATTTATATTTCCTTAAACATTTCCAAGAATTTATTATTTTAGAGGAAAATACTTCAAGGAAGTCTAAAGATGTTTCTGCTTTTATCCTCTAGGGCTCATGTATATCACAGTAGTAAGGTGAGCAGGTGTTTAATTATAAGGAAACCCTTAGGTCAATTGCTGATATATTTAATAAAGACTATTTTCACCCCAAACCATCTGTGAATCCTAGTTTTCATCATTCAAGGACTGTGGCTTTGTTCTTGATTACATTTGGGGATTAATGGTGTAATAGGCGATACCATCCTATGAACCTTAATCTAGGACGATCCTTGCTTTTATGTTTATGATCAAACCCTCTGTTTTCATAGCTTGTTTTCTCCTGCATCCTCAAGCTGGCACTGTCATGGCTGCTCAGCTGCTCTCTGTTATTTTGGGCAAGATACAACCTCTCCCAGGGTATGAGGGATGATCTATGTTATCAACAGGGTTATTGTAAGGAATAAAAGGAGTATTTGTAAATAAAGCCCACACAGAGTACTTAGCACATAATATTTATAAAATGGGTATTAGCTATATCATTATCAGATGTTATTTTAAGGAAATGGAGATTAATTTCTGAGTGCCTAAGCAATGCCATAGTTTAATTCAATGTTGATATGTACACTTGGATATAATTAAAAAAATTAATTGCTACCCTGAAATTATGGATTTTCACAGCTATTACTGTACCCTACTACATTGAGAAATCACCTCTGGTTACACGTTAGGAAATTTTAAAAATTGCTATTTTTCCATATGCCTGCAACATATTAAAATCTGAGAACATAATTTTTAACATTTGTAAGTATAACTCAGAAAATATTATTTTCAGTAAGGACCTGATTCATTGTTTCTCAAGCCACTATTTCTTAACAAGTGTTCTCTGCAAGGGAGATGTACGTGTGACATTCCTAATCAATTGCAACTTAATGAGATAAATTCCCAAAGAGCATAAAGATCAGGTTTTTTAAAGTAATCATGTGTAGTAATATTACAGCCTTTTGATAGTAATTGAAATCCGAGTCTAAGTGAGTATTGACGGCTATATCTTATTCCCCATAATATGGATTCACCTTTAGTAAACTGTGCAATATCTTCCAAGAGATTCCTGAACTATTTTTAGGACATTGATACCAATCCTAAGAGTAATAATGACTTGTTTTAGAAACTTCAGAATTCCCGACCAAAGGCTTTACCTCATTCCCATTCACGAATAACAAGTTGCCAACTGTAGTGCAGAAAATCATGGCAGTAAAAATCATTATGTGATTTTTAAAAACCCACATAATCATGTTATGTGTGTTATTAGGTATACATCTCATAAATCCACAAATGTATGTTGACCATTATTAATAAACATGAACAATAATTTTTAAATAATCTGTACTGAGACACTCTACGGCACCCTTAGGACAATGTAATTAAAAGTAACCAACTAATTGACATCGTCTCTTGCCTTCCTGGGGAGGGTGGAGGGGAGATTTCCTGAGATGAACTGTGTTTTAAAGAAAACAAAAAGACATTAAGTAAGGAATTTTCATGGTCAGAATACTTGTGTAAAAAATCTGTGATGATTTCTCCTCATTCTTAACAGGTGCGTTGTCTAAATATAGTTCACCCCTATTACTGTTAAACATCACCCCAAGAATCCAAAACGCCATTTGTTCTCTATGTGGGACCTCAACATTTTTGTGCATCAACAATATAATTCTAATTATTTAGTTTATTTTAATTCTAATCAATACACTAAGGAGAATTTCCAGACAGCTAATATGATTTATCACTGATTCTAAAAGGATTTATCTTGCTTTTGGCAGTTGTGCTATCTCCTAATGCCCCTGCCTGCTTGGCAGCAACTGTCAGGGTCGTTGCAACTGCTGCCTGCAGGAGCCTTAGCTGACAGCTCTTCCTTCGCTCCTGGTAAGCGTATGCCTGCGGTGTCATCACACCCATGCGGTCTTGTTCACCTATAGCTTTCTCAAGTACGAGCATATGTAGCATAAATATCTTATGTCCACATATATATGTGAACAAAACATCTCATCGTGTGTTGATGGCACCACATCTAAGTGATGGTTTCCTTTGAACTGCTGTGGTGCAGGAGGAAGTGCAAGTGTCTCTGCGGGGAGTGACGCTTCTGATTCTGGTAAGGACACCAGAGTGGCTCTAATAAAATGCACACAGTAGAAAAGATCTCAGAGGCATGAGAGAATTCTCCCCAAGGGGAATACTGCGATTCTGAGACATCACAGGCTTAGTCAGGGGGTCGGAATTCCTCATATTAAGTTATTAACAAAGGCCTGTACTGGATGAAAATTGCCATTGAGCGTTCAGACACAAACTCCCTTCTGTGCTGTCTGCTGCACAGACTTGCACTCTAAAGCTCCTCAATAGAGTCAGAACCTGGTTTTATTGATAAATCTTTTATTTTTTTCCTCATGAATTATTCAAGTAACTGTGTCAGGCTACTTTATTCCCAGTGAGAGAAAAGGAGATCCTTGAATTGCACGCTATCATTTCTTTCAGTAAAAAACAAATTCTTTTCTTTTTTTGTTTTCTAGTCTTATAATTATATACTTATACACAATTATATAATTGTATTTCGATACAATCATACCTATTTCTGTGCTATAACATTCTTTATTATTGAAATAAAATTTATAGTCTGAAAAGCATCCAATTTACTGAATCAGTCTTAAATGAATGAACGTTCTCGTGCTGTTGGTCAACATCGCTGTCAACAAGGACGTGAGTCTGTTGAAAATGAGCAACTTGCCACACGGATATGCCAGAGCCCGTAATGCTCTGAGAAGGAGAAAGAGAAAGAGAATTGAAACCACTAACGACCGGATAATCGCATGAGGAAGCCGGGACTGAAAGATATTCACAGGTGATAATGCCTGTGAAATGGCCAGAAATGAGGTACTGATATCTAGCAGACTGACTGCACGTTCATGCAAGTAGAGATAAAAGTTGTCAGAAAGAATAACATTTTTAAAAACTAAATTAGCTCGAAAGCAATTAAAGGCAACCTTACCGAGCACTTGACTTTGATTACAGAAAGTATGTAGTACCAAGTTAAATCAGTGTGAAATTTTTACCATGGAACATGAGCAAGGAAAATGAAAAAAGACTGTGCTAAAAGAGAAGATTTTTGTATTAATATCTTCATGGTTATATTTGATTTTTACTTGTATTGATTTTTTTATGAATGAAAAGAAATTTTAAGACACCTCCCAGTTTACAGGAATGGAAACAGAGGCATCTGACAATCTCCAAGACCTCCGGGGAGTTATCGGGAGTACTCAGATTAGGAAGCTGTCATGATTAATCCATATTAAACATTCTCTATTTTGTTTTGCTTTTTATATGTCCAATTTCCTCATATATTTATGATCTACATATTATTTTAATATTTTACACACACACTGGACTTCAATACATATGTGATAAATGTATTTCTTTACATTGAAGCCTCTAGGGAGTATACTGTTTAAAAGGAAAAGATATTTGGTATGTATGAAGGATCCATACTAATTTCCCAGTAATATTTCTTTTATTTTTTTGGCTGGGGCTGGGTTTGAACCTGCCACCTTCAGCATATGGGGCCGGCATCCTACCTCTTTGAGCCATAGGCGCTGTCCCATCCCAGTAATAGTTCTTAATATTGGGAATAAATTCCAAGCACCTATGTATGTAGCAAAATGTAATATCTCAAAATCTATTTTTCTACTAACTCCCCTTAAATATACACATCGACTATGTGTGTGCCAGAATAGAGATATCGTCAGGGTTTACTTTAAGGTAATTAGGAGAGGGATTGTGAAGAGGCAAAAAATATACTAAAAATCTACCACTTAGTATAAAAATCCCACCAACAAGTAAGTATCCTCCTGGGGGATAATTTTTACATCTGCCTGTATTTTTGATTCCTTTTCTTTATTTTGATTCATGTTTTGGCTGTTTTGTTTGTACTTTTTTTCCCCCCAATGATAGAAAAGGGTTATATCTCCTTTTTAAGATCTTCTTAAGGATCACTTTTATAACTTTAAATAGATTTTCTATCATTCTTTGCATCATTTCTATGATTATTTTACTCCTAAAGCATCACTATATTAGGTTCTAATCCTTAGAATTTACCAAGTAACTGCTTGGTGCACACACGTAGTTTCAGAAATGTCTGGGGTCACTGGCAAACTTCTACTGCGGGAGAACACTGCCTTTTGTGTGGGACACAAATGTTTCCTCCAACACCCTTTTCTCACTAGCTGTTCAGCAAAAAATTTGGCCTCACTCAAATAGAGGGATGCCTCCGGAAGGGTAACTTGATACCTTTTTAATTTCCCAACTGATATGAATGTCTGTCATTCCTGTGGGCTCCTGGGGCCTTACTGGGTATTTTATGCTAACGAGATGACTGAAGATAGGCTAGCAAGACTCAGTAGCGTTTGGGTGGATACTTGCCATGTAAAAAGACAAAGTGTGGGATTCGGAGTGGAGTCTTTGGAACGCACCCTATCAGTCAACCTAGAGACTATCTTCAACCATATAGGAAACTAATCAATCCATCATAACTATGTAATGAAGCCCTAATGAAAACTCGGAACACCAAAGCTCTGGGGAGCTTTGTGGGTTGGCGATCCTACAAGTGCATGGACTCAAGTCACCTATTTGAGTGTAAGGCTATTAATATAGAGGCAATTAGAAGACTGACACTCGGGGCTTCCTCAGGCGCCTGCTGCATCTCTTCTTTGCTGATTTTCCTAGTTTTCCCTGCAATTAGCGTAGCTGTGAGCTTAATAGATTTAGTGATTTCTTAGAGTCTTTTGAGTGCCTTATTGAATGTAAGGGAGGTGGTGGTTTGGGGGAAAAATTTGCAGATTTGCAGTTGGCATCAGAACTTGGAAGTCTTGCACGGACTCTGGCCTCAAATTGTATTCGGAAACTAACTCCTTGCAATTGAAATACGAAGTCTGATGGAGACTTGGCAGTTGGAAACCTGGTGCCCTCAACATCAATCACTGCCCCACCCTCAGGGAGTTTTACTGATTTATATGATTATTGAGGAATTTAGAATCTGTATCTCTGTCCTCTGAGAAATCAGATAATCTCTCTTCTGAGCTCCGTGATGCTTTGTTTTCCCAGGTCAAGTCACATGTGAAAACTGCTCAGTGATTCTTACAGATAAACACGGGGTTCGATGTAGGCAAGATTGTAATTGACACATCAGCTTTGCTTCCTAACCAGCTCGTTTGAATAATAAAGTTGATAACATAACTTCTACCTTACCAAATACTTTTCCCCCCTAGTTATCAATTTACACTATATTTTTGGTCAGGAATGAAGTTTTTATTTAGTATTCTCAACTACAATGTATGCCAATTATTTATGTAAGAGATGTTTTCCTAGCCCTAGTTTGTCTATTATCTATCTATCCACCTTTCATCTATAAACTATCAAGGCGTTTGTGATTAAGATCTTTTCTTAAGACAGAAGCTCACAACAAAATCTAATGACTTTTGTAGAACAGTGAAATAACTTTGTTTTTGAGTGTATTATTTAACACTCAAACATAATAATTTCTTATGACAGGCTATTTTTCATTGAAGTTGATTAGAAATCAGGGAATTGAGATATAATGCAGAATATAGACAATGACATATATTTTAATTTGAAAATTTCCCCTTTCCTAAAATAAATAATAGATTTCTTTCTGATTTATGTAATACATATGGTGTATATATATGATATATACATACATACATATATAGTATATAGTGAAAGCTATATATAGCTTTGAGAGATGAGATGGCATGGGGTCTGAGTGATTTCTATGCACCATTAGTCAAGGGAGTTGTCTTAGTTGTCATAGTCTCATCCTCATCTCATAACAATTTGTCTCCTGCTAATAGCCATTTTCTTCGTGACATGGATGAATGATTAAATATATAAAAATGATATCTTGCAGTAAGTATACTCCTTTTTTTTTTTTTGCAGTTTTTAGCTGGGGCTGGGTGGCCTTGAACCCACCACCTCCACCATATGGGGCTGGCACACTACTCCTTGAGCCACAGGCACCACCCTGTCCTCCCTTTTTGAATGTCTTAGAGCTGTCAGGCAGTTATATTATCCATTCTATTATGTGCTGCTCTCTACCAACATTTTATTCCTAAGTTTTAAATAAAACAGGAAGATCCAGAATCCTTCCTCAATTAAAATTTTGTTTTTCCGTAAAATGATTTGGCATCATCTGCTTTTACAAAACAGAAAGAACCAGGGCTTGTAATGACAGATATCTTAGAAAATCGAGGGCGAGAGGTTGATGTGAAATGAAATGGGTTTAAACTTATAAAAATCAGTCAAAGCAGAAATACATTTCAGTAGAAGTCATCAGGTAGCTGAGAAGAGGGAAACCAAGCCCACAAGTCAACTCATAGTTCATGTGCATCACACAATTCCTGGATTTCTGAGGAGAGACACATCAGAACAAACTGCACCCACCAAAGTGACCGTGAATGGTATAGAAGGACTATCTTCATAGATTTGTAATTGCTGCTCCATAGCCTGTGGGTAGCTCTAAGGTTCCTGTGGGATGTAAGTGGGAAAAAAAGACAGGCATGGAATGGGAAAGTGATATAGAAGGCAAGAGTGACTTAGCAATTTCTCTCAAGGTCTTTATATAAATTAAATATATCACAATTTTAAATAACCATTGCTCTAACAAAATGGTTTTTAAAGATTTTTCTGGTTTTGGGCCATGGTCATGTCCTCGCCTTCAAATCTAATTTTTATTATTACATGTATTTTCTACTTAGATATTTTAATGTTTTCTAGTTTGCTTTTAGTGTGTTGATTGTTTTAAGTAAAAAAAGAAAATGATATCAAACCAGTGAGTTTTAACAGCATCTCAAAATTTTTTTAAAAAAGTAATGCAAAATGTACTAATGCCCAAAATCTTTCTGGGAAATAAGTTTTTAAATAAAAACAACCACCAAAAAAAGCACTGATTAGCTATTTCATAATATAGATAGTGGATTTCACTACTTTTGGAGGGGTTCTTAGAAATTTGTGATATCTGAGGCCAAGAATATAATGATATTTATATCAAAGATATATATAAGTATCTATTTAAATTAGTAAACAAAACAATCTATATGGCACGTGTTACAGAATCACTTTTTCTTATTTATTATTTTGTATGGCAGAATGTTGCTTTAACACTTTTTTCTTATGCAAAATCAATGCCTCGCATTACAAATTTTCCAATATCTCCAGCTCCACGAAGTTACTTTTCCCAGAATTGTATGTTTTTGTAATGATAGTGCAAAGATTTGTAAATACAATTATGACTGCCTGGGTTTGGGTTTGTCTCTAGGTGATTCATTTAAATTCCCAAATATTTTCACATTTGTGAAATATATGTGTAAATACTTACCTGACACAGAAACTTATGACTGAAATATAATGAAAATAAAATGCACAAAAGCTTTTTAAATCTGCTATAAGAATCCTAAAAATCACATCAATGCTTTTATCATATTTTACTATATAAAAATAAAACTATTCCTCTTTGATCATATATACATAGCATCTTAACTCCTTATCTTAAAACACAACATATTCTAAACTTAAACTCAATATATACACAGCATCTTATGTATATAAGATATAATAATAACGTGTTTATACTATATAATAAACTCATATATACATAGCATCTTAACGCCTTATCCTAAAATACAACATATTCAATATTGAGTTTAAGTTTAGAGTTTACTCAGTACCCAGCAGGAAACTTTTCACATTTACAATTTTGTTCAATATCTAATTTATTCATCAATTCATTCATCCGTCTATCATATATTCATTCATAAAACAAATATACATTAAGATTCATTTATTTTCTCAGGAACTATTATAGAATCTAGGGCTATAACTTTAAACAGTGTATTACTTCTGTTAAAACATATATTGGTTTTGAGTGTATATATATCTGTTACTTAATAGCACCAACAGCAGGATTCTTGTACAACCACCAAACATAGATCCCTTGGTGACATAATATGACAGATATTTAATTTTATTTATTAGTCTGTAAGTCAACAGCATGGTTTTGCTGATCTAAGCTAAGTTTAGTTAATCTCAGTTGAGATCTCCCATGTATTGTGGTTACCTGGCCAGTGACTTAGGGACTAACTGCTGTACAATGACCTTAGGTGCTCATTTGATTTGTTTTACTTTAAAAGAATAACTGAGGCTGGCTAATCTATAAAGAAAAGGCATATTTGGCTCAGTTCTGCAAACTGAACCAGAGAGATGGCATCAACATCTGTGCCCGGTAAGAATTTCAGGAAATTTATAGTCATTCCAGAAGGCAAAGTGGTGAGATGGGGAGCAAGGACAGGGGATAGAGATGCCAGGGTCTTTTTAACATTCAGTACTTGGGGTAAGTAATAGGGTGAGAGCTCACTCTTTACTGGGAGGACAGGACCAAGCCATTCATGAGAGATCCACCCCTGTGACCCAAACATCTCCCTTCAAGCACCACTTCCAACACTGGGGTTTAAACTTCAACTAAACTATGTGAGGCAAGACAACTTGTCTCTGTATCAGGAACTCTCTCGCCCTCCTTTAGTGAAGCTTGAGCCTGTTTTAGGACCCTAAGTAGACACCCAAGATGTCCCTTGTGAAGAGGGTGTGGGAGTTTGCAGGGCCTTTTGTGGACAAAGCTCAGAATGGTCACTCTGTCTCCGCAGCCTCATTCTACAAGCCAAACAAGTCGTAAGGCCAAATTTAAAGGGTGAAAAAATGTTTCTGCCTCTTGATAAAAAGTGCTGTAAAATAATATTTTAAAAGTATTGATATAGAGCAGGGTGGAGCTTTAGAGTCATTTTTTCCAATCAGTCTCCTTTATTTGGATACACAAATAGATAAATACACCATTTTTCCCTCCAGCTTCTGTCTCCAACTTTGTCTATCTTTTTCTTAGTACAAATTTTTCTCACCCTCAATGCCATTTTAAATTATTAATTATCCTGCTCTTTCTGTCTTTACTCCCTCGTTGTCAATAACTTATTTAAATATTTTAAGTCTCTCTTTTCCCAGAAGTTCCTCTAAGTAATTTCAATTCTCTGGCAAGTTCTTGGTTTATTCCTTTTTTTTTTTTTCTTTTTTGCATTTTTTGGCCACGGCTGGGTCTGAACCTAACACCTCTGGTATATGGGGCCAACACCCTACTCTGTTGAACCACAGGCATCGCCTAATTCCTTTCTTTTTTATTTATCAAATTCTGGCAGTTTTTGGACACATATTGTATTTCCAGTACATGAAGTTGTAATCTTTTAGATTTACCTTACCTGCCTCCAGACCTCCTGTTTCCACCTTTTTCTGGAGTTTGACTGCAGCCCCTACCGCTCTACTGACATAGCCTTTGCAACGATCTCACTCTGCAGTCAGGAGATTGAATGGCCACCACTTTCTTTAAAACTCCATCCTTTGGTTTTCCACTTTCTCCTTTTTCTGTAAGCATCAATTCTCAAACTATTGCTGAGATGTCTCTGATTATTCAGGTGAAAAAAAATAATCAACTATTGGAAAAAATAAGTACTTGAAATATAAGTGGCAACTAAATTAGCTTGTAACATACAGATTTTGAAGTGCATTTATTTCCTTAGGTTTTCCAAACATTTGATTACGTAGTAATAATAAATATTTTAAGGTTAGTTGGTAGTAATTAATAATCTTCAGTTCTGTAGTAGTTTAATGCTAAAGAGAATTATATTAAAAATATTTTATGTTCCCAGGCAGAATACAATCAATTTTCTGGTTTACAGATTCATTTTTACCTTATGATATGTTTTTCTATATGTGGCTTAGGAATTAATTATACTGGCATAATGTATCTGGTTATTTCAGTATATTCAGTAATTTCTTACTTTTATTATATATTACTTTATTCATAAATAACACACCTATTTTAACCATCAGGAAACAGCAAATGAAAAAATAAAATAAAATATTTGAAGCCTGATTCTAATCCTTATAGTATGATTGGATTACTTTCTTATTTTACACAAACTAGATTCTATTTATTTAGGTTAAAAAAATTATATCCCATGCACTATCTTACTTTTCCCATTCCAAAACAGTAGAAATGCCTAGTTAATAAACTATGATAGGAATTCTGCAAACAATATGTTTTGGTGACATATGCTTTCTCCAAAGATTTTCCATAACAAAAATATTATTTAAACCCAAGTTATCTAAATATTCTTCCTTTGGGATTAGTACACAAATTGTGTTTTCCAAACATTTTCTTTGATAAGTGAATATAGTTATAAATGCAAAATTTTGCAAAGAAACATAATTTAAGGCAAAATTTTAATATTTCAAACAAGTTATTTGTATTATTAGAAAGACTTATTTTCATGGAGTGATGAATAACTGCATAAAATAAATACACTTGTTGTGATGTGATATGTTCCTGGACTCATTTAAAGATAGAATATTTTATAAAAAATAAAATTTTGAATGTCATGCCAGGTGCTAAGCTACACATGTATAAAATAAATAAAAATTATAAAATCCTAATTCTTCTTTTTTTTTTTTTAATTTATTTTTATTTATTTATTTTTTGAGGGGACAGAGTCTCACTTTGTCACTCTCAGTAGAGTACCATGGCAGCGTCACACTGCTCAGAGCAACCTCCAGCTCTTGGGCTTAGGTGATTCTTTTTTTTTTTTTTTTGCAACAAAGTCTTACTGTCACCTCAGACTAGAGTGCAGTGGTATCATTAAAACTCACTGAGTTCTTCTGGACTCAAGAAATCCTTCTGTCTTAGCCTCCTGAGAAGCTGAGACTACAGGTATGTGCCACCATGCCCTGTTAATTTTTCTATTTTTGTAGAGATGGGATCTTATTTTTGCTCAAACTGATCTTCAGCTCCTGACTTCAAGGGATCCTCTCACCTCAGCCTCATAGCATTCTACAATTACAGAGATGAGTCACCGTGCCTTGCCCAAAATATTAATTCTTAACGGACAGATGACTGCAGTCTAAGTAAAAATTTATAGTGATGAAAAATATAGAAATGAATGATGGTTTTCTACACTCAATAAATGTTCAATTAATTAAGTAGAAGACACAATTTAGAAGTTTATGTACACTTAGAGTTAGATTCTGACATTGGGATGATAAAACTATTCAGCTTTAAACATTTTTTAAAATTGAAAAAAGTTATTTGGAGATTAATCTATTTACTTGAAAGTTCTCAAGTTATGATTCATAGTAATAATAAATAATCATAAATGATTATTTTGGCTTATTGAATGCTTTTTGTCTTTTTCATAATAATGTGTGAGGTGATATTGTGGTTTTAATTTAAAGTTCCCCGATGGTTAGTGAGGCTGAGAATTTTTTCACGTACTTGTTGGCCATTTGTATGTCTTTCTTTAAGAAATGGCTTTCAGGTCCTTTGCCCATTTTTTAAGTTGGTTACTGATTTTCTTACCATTACATTGTTTGAATTTCTTATATATCTTGGTTATTAACTTCTTCTGATATATATAGAGAGTTTGTAAATATTTTCTAGCATTCTATAGGTTCTCTCTATCAATTGTTTCCATTGCTGTTCAGAAGTTCAGCTTAATGGAATCCCTTTAGCCTACTTTTGCTTTTGTTACCTGAGCATTTGGGATCATATTCAAAACTCATTGCCTAGGCCAAGGTCAAGAAGCTTTCTCCCTGTCTTCTCCTAATGAATTTCTAATCTCAGGTCTCACATATAAGCCCTATGTTACGAGTTGATTTTTGCATATGGTGTAAGGATCTAATTTTATTCCTTCACGTGTGATGTCCATGATTTGTAGCACAATTTATTGAAGCTCTCTTTTCCCCATTAGGTTGTCTTAGGATCTTTGTGGAACATCATGTGGCTGTGGAAGTGTGCGTTTATTTCTGGACTCCCATTTTGGTTCCATTTAGCTAAATGTCTGGTTTTATGCTAGTAAAATACTATTTTAGTTACTATAGCTTTGTAATATATTTTGAAGTCAGGTAATACCATGTCTTCAACCTTGTTTTTATTATTATTTCTGATCAAATTTGTTTTGACTATTTAGAGTTTTTTGTGGTTCACAGAGTTCAACTTTTGAGTGGCAGTGTAAACACTAATATAAACTTATAACGTCAGCAGGAAATATATGAAAATAATAATCAAGAGAAGAAAAACCCTTTTACACTATGAATTCTTACTGTGATTTGTGTGTTCTCTTCATGGTTTACTTAAGAGTTAACTAACTATGCTTTTAGTTCCTAAATAATATTCTTAGTGGTCTTCTAATTGGACAGTGTGTGGAGAAATAATAAATGTAGCAAACAAAGGAACAAAATCAAATTCACCGAGAACTTATTGCTTTCTGAAAACAAATCTGAGTAACTACTCGGTCACCTTCTCTCACTTTTTATAATTATTTGATAATAGACTTTTTATAAATGCTGATAGCAATAGAAAAAGTAGAATGCTATTTTCAGGTAAAGAAGATAATATTTATTTGCTCCAATATCTATAATATATTCTACTCACTTGCTTTATATTGTGTGTATGTGAGAGAGAGAAAGAGGGAGAGAGAGATTAAAGAAGGGTGACGTGTATCTAAATTATATATTATATAAAACCTATACCATACACATTCCCAGACTGAAGGAATTTTACATTCATTATACCATTGTATCCTCTCAAGGGACCTATGAGATGAACACCTATCATCCTTACGTGTCAGATGAAGACACTGAAGCTGAGAAGGGTAAAATAACTCAATAAAATTTATATAGACTCAGAAGTTAACTTTCAGATTCCAGATTTGTCAGATTTCAAAGCTTTGTCCCCGAGGAAGGATGGGCTGCGTTATTCTTTCTCATGCGAGTTACAAACTCCTCATTTTGCAGAGTGAAGGACACCGAGTTTCACACAGATGGCTCTATGATTAGCAGCAAATTGGCCCTTAATTGAAAAGTTAAAAAAAAAAAAGATCTCTGAAATCCTATGTAGAAAAATCACTTAATATCATTGGCACTGCTTTCTGGCAATGGTTAATGAATTAATTATATTTACATAAGCAAAACAATGAAGCAGAAAGTAGTTCCTCAAAATTAAAAAAAAAAAAAAAGACAGCTTTTCCAATCTATTACCTAAGCAGAATACCCAATGAAAAGAGAATCTCGAATAACCCAAAGTCGGCAAATTAAAGGATTTACGTGAATAGGTCACTATTACTCTTAACCTCTGCGCCCATTGCCTTCACTACATAAAGCTGAAAATGAAAACATGTTAAAAAGAAACAAAATGCTGACAAGGTCATCTGAGCGTTAAAATAAATTGTCTAGTTAAACATCAGTACAGAGTAGGAAAATGTACATGGTTTATATTAAGAAAGCTGTGTGTGATATCCCTCTGGTAGTAGGGCGAAATGGTTCAAGAACAAGCCTTCTGAAGAAAGGGTGCATAACTATTTGGTATAGCTTGTCAACTTACTAGTCATTTAGAGGCTTCCATGAAATAGAAGGAGGAATGCAACTGGAATAATGCACAAGAAACTCGAATATTCTTTGAGGTGGTCACTTGTTTTGTTTGAGAGGGATTGCTGGAAGTTGACACAGCATGGTGGATTGGAATTTTGAGAGGAATTAACCAAACATAAAGGGTGGAAGAAATGTATCTTTCTGCATCCTCCTCTGCATGAGGTCCACATAATGTGTTTACCGCAGCTGAGTGAGCTCACTTGAGAACCATTTATGACGTGTGATGCTCTGTGTCCTTTGCTGGAGTGCCGGATGACAGGTTAATTGAACAGTGGCAAGGCAAGCAATCAGGGTCATGCAAGATGACTAGTGAATGTGATGGTTAAAGACAGTACTTCAATTGCTAAAGAGATTTCACATGTGAGTACCATCTCAAACAGGCCTTTTAGAAAAGTACTCATTCATAGCTCTTCAGAGGTAGCCGGAGATGTATTAGGTAAAATGTTCAAAAGAAAATTTTGAAATATTGCATCAGTGTCATAGGTCATACAAGTGTTCAGCAATCTCAAAAGACTGACATACACAGTCAGTGAGATTCCATATCACTGTATCAAAAAAATTAGGGACCCGTGAGATACTCTAATCTTTTCTGTGAACAGTTGTAATAAGGCTAAAAGATGTATGTGACATTTGTTCTTATTCTATGAAGTTTTTCAGTTTTTCTTCTATGAAGAAAAAGAACAAATGCCATTTGTTTGTAACTTCATTTCATTTATCTGATTATCCCAGTAGATGTATATTTTGAGAGTTTTTAGAAAACAATTAAAATAGAAAACTGCATTACTAGAGTGCACTAACTAGCAATACTTTCCTGCTTAATGCGGTTTTAAAATTCATCTTTTTTTCCCCACTTAAAATCTTTAATTGTATTTGTCTATAAAGCTACTTTATCACTCAGTTTTGCATCATCTTTATATTTACCAGTTTAAATTTAATAAGTTGTAAAAAGAATTTTTAACATCAATATTATAATCCAAATCCGTTTATCTATACTGCTGAAATCTATTTTTCCTTTTGGAATGACAGAGTAAGAACATCGAAACTCTTATCCCATTAAAAACAATAAGAACACTGTCCAAAAATTGTCCATATCAACTCTTTTGGAACCTTGGTAATTAACTGAAGAGTTGATATAATATGAAGAGTATTTACTCAAGATAATGATTGAGTTTTGGGAAAACCTGCTAATTTTGTGGCGTTTTAACTTGTGTTCCTGTACTCTTCTTAGCTCCAGGGTAAACTTGAAAGCCATGCTTCACACAACCAAGCAAGCTTTAAAAATCAGCAGGCCAGCGGTGATGAGAGGATAGAAAATAGGTCTGAAACTTCTCAAAAGGCTTCATCCCAAGAGAATTGCTACTATTTGGCCTGTTTACCAGGTCCCTGGAAAAATTCCATTCCCAGAGCTTGTCTTTATTTGATCTGCCTCAGAGCCCACTCAGAGATAAAAGCCCTCTCCCCAGGGTTTGTCCAAAAAAAAAAAAAAAGAAAGAAAAATCAGCAGCATTCACTTAATATGGCAGCTTCCAGAACAGCCAATACTAGCTGGACAAACAAGAAGCTTGGCGAAAAAGTAAAACAAAACAAAACACAACTGTGGAATGAGACATCTATAAGGGCTTTGAAGAGTTCTGAAATATTCCTGGAGATCTAGAAGGCTAGGTTTGTGTGCAAACTCAGGAAAGGGCGGAGAAGTTTCTGTCCCTTGCCACTGGATGACCCTGAGGTCCTACGCAAGCAGGAAGTGAGAACTAATGCAATTTCCGAATTATTTAAGGCATTATCTCAACACACACACAAAGTCTATAGCACCGAATGGGAGCCTTATAGGTTCAGGATATTTAAGAAATTATCTGTTTAATCATTAGTTAACCACTATTAGGAGTATAGACTTCAGAGGGCACATATGACAAATACTTCACATGTTATAGTTTTAGTTTAGGTACGCAATTAAATCAACAAACAAGAGTAGCGACCAGAACAAACTCTGCAGAGAGGAAGAAGAAATCTGATTTCCTGAGTAATTACTTTTTATTATTTAAAATGTCCACTTCCCAAGAACCACCGCCACAACAAAAGAGATACAAAAACAGTAAAGCCTGGCTGATGTGCAGGGAAACACACACACACACACACACACACACACACACATTATAGGAGTTGTTTTTCGGTAAGATATAAGCAAATGTAGCATCAGCAGTGATTTGAAAAACACTTTTGGAATGGGGCTTACCCTCTCTCTGACTGTTCTCTGTACTCTACCATGGGAAGAGGTCACACTATTCAAAGACGAGACACATGGCCCAGTCAACCTGTTGTCCCAGATGACAGTAAACTCACCTCCAAACACACAAGGTTTTCTGAGGCCATTCAGCCCCTGCTGAGCCACCATCTGAATTTTGAGTGAACCCAGACAAGATGAGACAGGCCTGGTCCAGTCAGCAGAAGTATACAGCAGACTTGTTGACTTGTGGAATGTAATGAGGAGCTGCTGTTTCAAGGCACTAAGTGTTGAGATGGTTTGCTACACCAAAAATATTATTGCTACACTAGTAAAGTCTCCTATGAGAGAACAGAAGCTTTAAACTAGGTCCACAAAGCTTTTGAGTGTAAGAGAGTAGCAATCAAGTAAGAACTTTGCTGCCCCTCCTCCCATGCTTCGTCTCTTTACTTTTTTCATTATTCACTTCTCCTCCAATTCCAGAGTGTTCAAATATGGGTTGAATGAGAAGTGGAAAGAGAAGGAGTTATCCCCTCCCCAGACTGCAGGCCTGAATGTTAGGTTTGGCAGAGGCTAAACAGGTGGCCAGGAAAGCTAAAGTCAGAAAGTAGAACCAATTTGTAGCTAGGAACCAAATGGCGTCTAAAAACCGTTCCCTAGTGGGAACATACATAGCTAAATGTTCCTAGTATTCAGCCATTTAAAAAGATGGTGACTTTGTGTCTTTTATGTTTACTTGGATGGAGCTGAAACACATTATTCTTAGTAAAGTATCACAAGAATGGAAAAATAAATATCCAATGTACTTAATACTAATATGAAACTAATACAGGAACAATTACATGTTCATATGAACAATAGAACACAAATATGGTTCAGTACGGTGGCAGGGAGGGAGGGGGAGGAGGGAAGGGAAAGGGGGAGGACAATTAGCAGAAGGAGAGGGGGCATGAGGCCGGGATCTCACCTAAGGTGCACACTGTCAGAAGGTATAACCCGCCTCCTGGGTGGGAAGCTCTTTTACAATTGGAACTTTTCCCTGGTCAGACTCCACTCTGCTCGTTTTCCTTTCTAATGAAGCCTTTCCAGTCCCTGGCCTGGCCTCCTCACCTTCCTGTGGACTCTTGCCCCGACTCTATCCCTGTTCCCTTCAGATCTAACATGACGGCTGGAGAAAAGGTTCAGTTTTCCATCAAATGGAAACAGCTTTGATCTTCATGTAAGAATGAACAAAATTACTTATTCACAAGAATGAACAACAACAAAAACTTACAGTGATCATTGGACTATTACTATTTTTATTTCATCTAAGAATTATCTAAAAGACATGGACTGTCTAATATCCATCCAGTTCTTAAGGAAGAATTCTTCCAATACGTTTTAAGGATTAATGCTGCCTTATGATTCCATCCAAGGGATGTTCTTCACTCAACATCCTGATTACTCGTACCATAAATTAGACCTCCAGCAAGTGCTCCATAGTTTTATTGTGTGCATAGAAGGAATTGGGGCATATTTTTAGAATACTAAATGCCCAGATTGTTAATGATTGGTAAGATCTTTTGAATAATCCATATTTTTAAAAGTAGCTTGTGAGCTGTAGATTCTTTGGTGTTCAGTTTTGACGTCCATCTTTACCTTCCCTGCTCTGGAATCCGTGGCTCTCAGCACACTTTCCTCCTTCCCACATTCACTGCCATCCTATCTGCTGTCTTAACACAGGGAAAACTCCACTGTCCTAATTAGCACGTGACAACATGGATGCTGCAACTATCTGAGGCTTAAGACACTCATTTCTTTACACAGACACATGTTGTGGCCATAAAATGGATAACGTGTCATTCACATTTTCTGCGTGAAATTTAGATACAACAGGCAGAGTACATAATCTTGCATTTAGTATGTCACCTATGAATTTAACATCAGGGTGTACTTTTTTGCATTGATATTCTCTGCCAAAGGAAAACAAATGCTAGCTGACCATGTTTGCCTGTTCGTTTAGTGAACACTTGGAAATGGCCATCCCAGACCTGAACTTGGTGTCTCTGTGTATGTAGCACGCCCAAGACGCAGGTGGGCAGAAGCTTTCTTCATTGGAATAATCAAAAGACCTTTTTCTCTGTATTTGAAAACCTGTTGGAATTATCTAAAAATGTGTATCTCTTTAAAAAAGGTAACTGCTTTTTTTCAAATGTGTCATAAGGTTAGATGTTGCCATTTTTACTGTTAAAAGAAAACCCTCATACTAGATGTACTTTGAATGAATTCTCGACTCACAATGGAAGTTGCTCACAGCTAAAATGAAGTGTGTGCATCATTCTCTACAGTTTGTTCGCCCTGATTTCTAAATATGAAGACAAAAAGGGCAGAAAATACTTTGTATTTGGTGTAACCTTGAGAATCAATCCTAACAGGTCAATGGCAAATTGTTGAATTACTTGGACTTATAATCCTCCAAGTGTCCTATATTCTTTTAATTGACTCAATGTTGTGAAGATAAATGCCTTGGGTTACATAGAACACAGAACGCAGAACAACATAAGGCAATTTCATAAAGGATCTTCTGTAATTGCTTATCACACATGGCTGTGCATGACAGATAAAAACAATAAAGAAATAAATGAAAAATATTAGGCCAAACCTTATTAGCAAGATGATATTGTGAATGATCCTGAAATACTTTTTGATGCTCTTTGTCCAGATGTGAGCAGTGAGGATGATTAGAGGTTCCCAAATCTCCCTGGCTGTGCACTGAGAGTGGTGGGGGGGCAACTGATAAAGGGGCTCATTTCCAAATAATTAAGATGAATTGTGGGCATTTTAAGGAGACAGCAACTGCTTCAAAGTAAGCGTTAGTAACGAAGGAGTAAATGCTCATTATATTTCCAGTAGCTCTGTCATTCCCATGATAAAAGTTAAGTATCAAATCTGACACTATTGTTACCAGGAGGCAGGGACAAGACCTTGTGTGGGAAAAAGACACTGATCCTGTAAATATCCTCCCCAATCCAAGCAAGTACACAGCTAACTTCGCATTACTTAGGTAAAATAAGCTAAAAGTTAAAGATGGTAAAACATTCACTCAGGTTGATTTCAAAAAATGAATTTTTTTTTTTTTTTTTTTGAGACGGAGCCTCAAGCTATCCCCCTGGGTAGAGTGCCATGGCATCACAGCTCATAGCAACCTCCAACTCCTGGGCTCAAGCGAGGCTCCTGCCTCTGCCTCCCAAGTAGCTTGGACCACAGGTGCCCGCCACAACGCCCAGCCATTT